>APFE030835212.1:0-78127 GCA_000404065.3 Pinus taeda
TTCGCATTGTCCATTGTGGTTGCTGCAGAAATGAGAAAAAATGAATCAAAACTGAAATTGGGCTTCTGGAATTTGACCTCAGGCTTTCCAATTTGTTGATAACTTGAGCTTCCCAGAATCATACCTGTAGTCATGAGAGCAGATTTGATTGCCGAGGCGCTCCATTCGGGGTTGACAGATCTCAATAAGGCTGCAGTTCCGCTGACATGTGGACAGGCCATGGATGTCCCTGAGATTATAGCATAGGGACTGGGCGATGGCGAGTGCTATTTGAAATCCAAATTTCAGTGTTTAGGCGGGGCGAGTTTTAAAAATTCAAATGAACAAGCATTAATGCGTTTGGAGCTTGCACATGTCAGCGGAAGTTGTACAATGGCCAGAAAATGAAACTATGAGTTTATCGAGGTTGCCGAAAGTTGCCATAATACATCCATGCCATGTATGCGGAAAGGTATGGTCCATGGCTCTGTCAGAGTACCTCCATAGCATTAACTTTGGTATGGAGGTGGAAATAGGAATTGCCGGCCGGTTACTCCCATGAGTCAAGAGTTATGGAAAAATTAAATATTAATATGACATGACACGATATAGATAGAATTAATGAAGCACTTAATTGCTCAGCTAAAGACCACACTCATCTCCTATTGCTCTACAATTTTCACCAAGTGAAGTGTTGCATTCAAGCGAACCAAACTCGCACACCTTCGTAGCCCGACGATTTCAGCCTCAAAGTTGCTCAAGTGCGTTAGAGAACAAGAATTACAAGAATATTTTAAAATGGCGAGGAAGAGAGTCCATTTTCAAGACGAGGATATGTCTGCAGAGTCGATAACTAAGAATAGATTCAATAAAAGGATAGTGATAGAATTAGGAGTTTGGCTCCATAACATCAAGTAGGTGAAAACGAACAAATTGTCGTGGAACAAACACTATGAGGCATTCAAGAAATGGGGTGTGTTCAACAAAAAAAATGGATGACAAATATCCAAATGATTCCCCAAGAGGGTGTTTGGCACTAGTTGGCTGCACCATTGGTTGTGTACTTTGACGGCCCTAAAAGAGGAAGCCACAATTTTGATTATTAGTTGGTACAATGATGATACATAGCTTCAATCATTTTTGAAAAACCATCCAATATCATAGCTTCAATCATTTTTAATATCACATGATTGTTTCATACTAGAGATAAAATACCAAAGCGATTCAACTTGACTACATGTATCAAAGAGTTTACAGGGAAAACGATAGCAAAGCACTGTGAAGGACTAATTAGTAGGCAAGGGAAGGATCCCGGGATGAAATAGGCGTGTATTATAATGTTTTGATCTCTCGGTGAAATAAACATGTATTATAGTGTTTTGTGCCTTGCTTTAGGAAGTGGTTAGGATTAATTGTTGGGAATACCATAATTTTAGTAAGGTTATATGGTTTTAATCTTTATTGATTTGGCTAACCATGATGTAATTCTCACTAAAAATGATAATTTTAAGGATGAAAGTTTATCTTAAAGTTTAGAAACTTTTGAGAATTTTATTAGTCTCTAATACACAAATTCTAAAAATTTTGGTCATATTTTTGTAGAAATATTTTTTCCAATAATTTTATATTATTCCATATGATATTTTGGTGATTTTAAAGGTAAAATAATGACATACTATAAGATTTGGGCTAATCATTTTAACCAAAAAAAATGGAAATTAGCAATTTTTTTTTGGAAAAAAATATAAAATTAAGCCACCTACAAATATTAGCCCCTAAAATATTCCGTGCTCACTAGTTAGTGAAACAATTTTCACGAGAGTATTCCATTAAGAAAGAATTACAACATATTTGCACATAAATAGTCGAGAATCCCTCACTTAGTGTCCTCATAAGAGTTATTTAGAAATTGGTTGTTGAATATAAAACTAGTGTCAAATAGGTGGAGGGTCTCCTAGCATATTCAACGAATGCTAGCAAATTGCATATTCAATTAGACCTCGACACTATGAAGAAAACGAGCTGTTCTAAAGACCAGCACTAACCAATAAGTGATTAAGAGTGCGAAGGTGGAAATGAGAAGTGTCTTGTTTAGCTTAAACACTGCCCAAAGTACTTTTATGCAAAGTAGGTCTCTGGCATTTAGCTTAATGATCTCCCCTACAAGCTTTCAATTAAACAAATATCTGGTGAATTTAGTCGAAAAACAAATCTAGTATTCATGATACCACTAACTACTTGGGAACCTTAGACTGATATCCTTGTGCAACTAACAGAAGGGGAACGACTAACATAAAAGGACCAAGAGGAAGCATCAAAAGTAAAAATGTATCTTTCAATGTTAATTTGTAAGTCCCCTGGCTCAAATCCCCAAAGAAACGGACAAGCAAAAAGGCCAATAAATGAGTCAAAGTCAAGTACAAGAATTCAATATCAACTCAAAGAAACGGACAAGCAAAAAGGCCAATAAATGAGTCAAAGTCAAGTACAAGAATTCAATATCAACTCACTCGAAGTCTTGACATAGATCACTTTAACATAGTAAAATTCGAAATTACAAAAATATTTTAATATAAAATAATTATAACATTTATATTATAAAAAAATCTATAATAATATATTTCATAGCAATAAAATTTACTAATATTTATTTAGATATTCCAATATTCGATATTGGATCATGCACATCAACTTAGATCCAATGTAAACTAATATTATCATGTTCACACACAGAACGTACAGGCTACTTTAATATGAAATTAAGAAAAATTATTATTTTAATATAAAAATTTATAATTCCAAAATGATTGAAAAGTAATTATTTAAATGTATTATATGGATGTTAATATTTTTTTTTTATTAAACTATTATTCTTGTAATCCATTTTTTTTTCAATTTCGGTTGTGTAAGAATGCCAATTTTTACCAAATATAATGGTATTAGTATTTTAACTTACTTCATGCGTTGTACTAATAATGCAATTTACTAGTGGAATGACTTATTTTTTCTTCGAACGAAATAAATAATTTATTGGTTTTTGAAATAATATGTTTTTTTATTTTTATTATTCTTTATATATATACAAGAAAAAAATGATACACTAATTTTAGTGTACATTTATTATTTAAATAACTCGAACTTAGGTTATCACCAAGTGCCTTGGTCTGGTTTGTCACGCCTCTACCCCTGTGTTAGTCTTTTAACTGCTTATAGCGAGGTGCGACACCACCGAACATTTTTTTTTACTAATACTTATGTTCATGAACTACGCCTTAACATTCGATACTTAGTTTATTTTTCTTTACCAAGTATTAATATTAGCCTTTATACTAATGAACACCCATACACATTCATTATCCACAACAACTAACATATACAACACAGTTGCAATAGTATAAAGGGAGGGGAAACTCCCTGATATGAGTCTGCCCGATTCAATATATTTTCACTTTTCATAAAATTACAAGTATTACCTTGGAAACCCCAAGTTTCATACTTAGACAAATTTCCAACCTTGTGTTTTTGCCATGGGCTGCCCACCTCATGCACACCTTGCACGGTGGTCACCTTCACATCCACACTTAGTTGTTTTCTGGTTTGCTAACTCGTGTGCACGGGCACCTTCACCGGGTACCCACCTCGTGCATGACACGATTGGGTGGGCACGCCTTCATGTGGTCCTCCACCCAACTTGTTCACCCGAGTTACCAACTCGTCGGGCAGGCGCCTTCGTGCAACCCTCCACCCGAATCACCAACTCATCGGCCGCCTTTGTGTGACTCTCCACCCAAACTTCGTTCACCGGTTGGGCGGGCGTTCCTTCGTACGACCCTCCACTCGAACTCGTTCACCACGGGCGGGCGTGCCTTCGTGCGACCCTCCACCCGTTCAGCCTGTTCAAGCTTCTGCCCGATCACGCCTTCATGCATTGTATACCTGTAGCTTGCCTAACTTCATGTCATCGACCTGCAACTCGCCTGAAGTGCGGGCACATAAGATCTGTGCCCCTTCGCACTTCCGAACTATGATTCACACCTCAAACTTCGTTGTATGACTGTGTTGTCCGCCAAATGATCGAATGCCTCAACTCGTCCGTTCGTCCATCCATATATATGGGTGCTGACATGGTTAGCTTGTCCATCTGACCCACGCCCAACTCGCCCAGCCGACTTGTTTATTTCGTGTTGCTCGCCCATGAGGTGGGTCGGCTCGCCCAACTCATGGGACCGCCCCCTCAAGTTTCCCAATGCCTATAAACTCGTCCACGGACTTGTCTTCTTTGCATTTTCGCCTAAGTCTTCGCTTGCACTTCGTACAGTGTTGATGCCTCGGACCGCAGGTCGTTACATCCTCCTCCAGCTGAAGTCATTGGCGTCCTCGACAATATGCCATCCAGGCAACCATCTGCCACCAAGATCATCATCTCATCAAGATAACTGCCTCATCCCTGGCCCATGATATCAACCAGTCCATACACTGCAAACATCCCTGCAACATGTGTTATAGCTCCAAATCTCACTCTTGAGGTTGGTGACGCTGCACTCATGGCCTAGGGCAACCCTTCCTTCCAAACCTGGTCCCAAATTTAAAAAACAATGTTTTATTCCCTATACACGACATTTCCCTAAGCTAAACGAGTGTATACGCGGGTCTCTGTATACCCAACCCGCGTGTATGTTTAAAAAAACTAAAAATAAATAAATCTCCATAATTTCGAGAGGAGATCACGGGTTTTACCTGTTGATTACCTGTTAGTGCCCGTGGTCCAACTGTTCCCAACGAATTCCCAACTAAAAAACTACTTTGGAAGAAGTATAAAAAGGCTTCTATGGGAAGGCCAAAGGGAGAGAAGAGAGAGAAAGATTACTGTGCTGAGATTTCCCTGACCAGGTCTAAAGATCCTTGTGCCTCCTACACTTCCCCCATTCTAAAAGAAACCCTTGTTTCCTTGTGTGTGTTGATGATTTCATACTACTTGAGAGATCATGGAGTAATTCATGGAAGGAGTTTGTTAAAGGCTTGAGACTGGACGAATCCGGGAGACAGTTCCGCTTGGAGCCTGTGAAAGGACAAATCAGGTGAAATTATTCATTTTCTGTACTTTATTTGTCTATAATAAAAGAAACACATGTCTTTGTTCCTGATATAGATCTCTTCATGTTATGATATTCATATTATGATTCATATGTGAACGATTGTTTAATTGCATAACTAACTACCTTTCCTTATAATATGAAGATGGTTTCTTTATGATGTTTAGTCCATATATTGCTGTACTTTCTTGAATTGATTGTTTTGCAGGTCAAAGGAGCAAAAGGGACTCCAAGAAGGGTTTGGACCCTGGAAGGCTCTTCTCAAACGTAGGACCTCAGGTACGCCCCCTATCATAGAGTTTGCTTGTAGTAGCATTATGACTGTATGGAATGTGTGTTTCTTTGCATAGATAACCTCCAGTCTGCTAGGGTATTCATGCAAGACCCTAGGGGAGGCTATCCCACAAAAAAATTGGTGACTCCGCTGGGGACAACACTATTATTGTTCCTAGTTTGGGTGTATTCAAGCCAATCAGTGCTCAGCTATCTGTTTATCTTTTGTTGCTGTGTAGTCAGTGACTAAATTGTGAGCTTTGATCATTTTTTTCTAGAATTTTTTTTGTTTTTCTTGGAAGCTTTTGTATACTTTGTTTTCTCTGTTTACAAAAGCGTATATACACATCTTTCCTTAAGTGAACCTATGTATACGCATGTTTCCTTAAGCCTTGCCGCATATACATGCATATGTGTGCAAACACAGTCGCGTATATCTTTAATTTTCAAGATTTTTAAAATTTGTTTGTTTCTGGAAGATAGTATGCTCATCTGATTCAGTTTGGAACAATCATTGTTCTGTCACAGTCTTTAGTTTTAAAACAAGCGTCTTGTTTCAAATTCTCCTTGATTGTGAAAAGGTTGGTCTTGTTCGTTTTTCTTGCAAACGTCATTTATTTTTGCTTAAGCACACAAGGTTTCTCACAAGGAATCTTGGCTGCTCTGTGTATTCAGGGTAGAAAGATTGATTTTGATCTCTGTGTTGAGTTTTGTTTTAATGAATTTTTGGTTTTCATGTTTGAACTATTTTTATGACCATCTGCTTTTCTTTCTTTCTGAAAGTCGTTTGTTCACGCTTTCTTGAAAGTTGTCTTTTCAATCTTTTGGTTTCCATTGCCAAGCTCCTCTCGCTGCTTGTTGATTGTTAAGAGCATTTCAAAGCACCTATTTTTTTGTTGAGTTCCCACTTGTTTTGTGTCGCAAACTCGCAAAGTGCTTCATTGCCTATTTTTCGGTCATCAAGTTTCAGTCTTGTTAGAGC
Source organism: Pinus taeda (assembly GCA_000404065.3). NCBI lineage: Eukaryota > Viridiplantae > Streptophyta > Pinopsida > Pinales > Pinaceae > Pinus > Pinus taeda. Next base: position 6,328 of record APFE030835212.1, read on the forward strand.
GTTTTTGAAAAGTCGTTTTTGAGTTGCTTTTGGAGGAAACTTCTTGAAAATTTGTTTTGCTTTCTTGAACTTTATTTTGACTGAGTTTTCATTTTTGTTGAGTGAAAGTTCCTATTTGTCTATCTTCATCTTGCTTTTAGTTCTTAGACAAAATAAGCAACAAAAACTTATATTCCATCTAAACATTTAAGTGGCAAATCTAAAATTGATAAACAAGCAACTTTCATCTTTTGATTTAAGAGTAGTTTTGAATTTTACATCGACATGTACTTGTTGCATTAGGATTAGTTTGTGCATCTTTCTAGGCACTTATAGTTTTGTTAACCTTTGTGAGTGTGAAGTTTGAAGAAAAGAAAAGAAAAAGTTGTACCTTTATTTGAAGTTCCTCTGAACCCTATAGAAATTTTTTTCATCGAAAAACGAAAACAAGTGCATTTTGCATGTAGTTTGGTTTTTATTAATTTCTTTTGCATCAAAACACCACTAGTTTCACTTCCATTTATCCCTTGACTTAAATAACAACCCATTAAAATCAAGGGCTAATTTAAAATATACTAGAACTTTATATTTGTCGAGTTAGATACATCAACAAGTTTTAGGGTATTTTAGGGCCTTGGATTAGGTGAGTGGAGAGTTAACTCTCCAAGGCCATTTTAAAGTGTCAAACATAGGACTTTGAATAGTGAGTGAAAATCCAATAGCGTTAGGAAGACTAGGAAAGCTCCAGATCTGGGAGTTAAGCACGAGGGTTTGTAAATACAGGGAAGAGAGATACCCCCTCTCCTACTTGTCCGAACTTACCTCACGACTGTTCCGCCTGGCTTCTGATACGAGTTGGTAACCTTAGTTGCTACTCCTAGGGATCTACACAGATGGCTGCGAAGGGGAATCCCGTGGCACCTGAGGTCGACGTTGTATCACTCTCAACGGTACTACTGGAGGGCACCCTTGCGAAGCTTGGGGGCTTGCACCGACACAGGCTGTTGTTAGGAGGTCAGCGTAACTTCCTCTGTTACCTTCACTGATAGGATTGGGCCGTCATTATCCCAGACTATCTTCGGAAGGCCCCTTACTTCACTTTCTCGTATTTTGGTGTCTAGTACTAATCACCCCGCGCGGAAATACTTGGAAGTTGTTTGACTGGCTGATATCTTTAGGGACTTTATAGTGTGTGCTCTGTGCTACTAGTTGGCCTAGCTTTCAATTTTTTGAGTCTTTAGTTAGATCTTAACAAAAAATTCAATGTGGCTGACCGATCGCCTAGACGGTCTCGAAGACTTCATGGTCTTTCACCACCAAGTTTAGAGCCTTCACCTAGAAGGCGTAGAGGTAATACTGCTGGTCGGTTTTGTCCTGTGGCAGTTGACGCATCGAGGATTGATCCTCCCCTGGGGGGCATCAGTGTTCAAGATAGACCTGGCACTTCCACAGGACAAGAGAGAAATACTCCAGTACTTTCTCGAGTTCTCTTTCAGACGCAAGTTAACGTAGAGGTAGAAGAACTCTCACAGTCGTTAGCGGCTCTGAATTCTCCCCTACCTCCTAGTAATCCGGAAGTATTACAATACGTTGGGTCTCCAACGCATCGACCGTCAAGTCTACGTCACATTACGAACTTATCATCGATGACCACTACTGGAAGCATGGCTTCTACTGCAAATGCTATGACTGTGCAGACTCCGATATCTGTACAAGGGGGAGGAACTATTTCCATCCCCTCTGCTTCTTTATTCGTGTTTTTTGCTAGCACATCTTTAGTTGGGTTTACCTCCATTCCTTCTATGAGTGGAAACTCCCAAACCAATGCTTTCAGTTCTGGATTTTTCCCATTTGGCACCCATTCACAGGGTATTTCGTCAATTCCGTTTAGTGCCGCCACATCCATGATGGGTGGATCGACTTCATTCCATGGTTTTCCTTTTGGAAGTGGTCATATACCACATTCCAACCCGGCAATTGGATCTATGCCTTTCTCTTCTTTAGGACAAGGTAGCAATCCTTTTCAAGGTTGGGCTAACCCTGCGGTTAGTAGTATGGGTATTGGGAATTCTTTTCTCGGCCAACAAGGGAATAGGTCGTAATCCATGGTTAATTCATTTCGAAGTATTCCTCCCCTAGCCTCTGCTTGGGATCCTTATCAGTGGTTGTATACTCCTTATAATTCTTTAGGAGGAAATTTCGCTGGTTATGGAGGTTTTGCGGCCGGAGTTGGTCAAACTCCGAGTTATGCTGGATCACAAGGCATGCCTTTTGGTTTAGCTGGTTCTGCAGGTTACTTAAGGCAACCTAGTGCCTTCCAAAATCCAGGGCAATCTTTTCAGAACTTTGGGAGTTCCGCCCAATCTGTGTGGAACCCCCAAGGTCCTCCTAGGCTTCCGTTTCTGGCAACTTTGAACTTGCCAGACCTCACAAAGTTAACAAACGATCCAATCAAATATAATACAGCCTGGCCTCCGGTCCCAACCAAACTCCCTTCGGACATTCCAAAATTCGAAGGGAAGAGTGGTGAGGACCCAGGCGACCATGTGACCACATTCCATTTGTGGTGCTCGTCGAACTCCCTTATTGATGATTTAGTTAGGTTGAGACCTTTTTCAGTGCACCTTGACTGGTAATGTGGCCAAATGGTATATAGAGTTGCTAGGGGGAAACTTTACATATTTTTCCGACTTAGCTAATATTTTCTTAAATCATTTCCAGGTACCCGTCTGTTATGATGCCGGAATTGAACTTCTGGCCAATTTTCATCAGGACACGACAACTCACATTTCTGACCATATTCAAGAATGGAGACGGAGAAAGAGGCTCATTAAGGCCGAAATCCCTCCAGAGTACCATCTCGAATGGTTTTTGAAATATTTACAACCTGATATCTCTAAGGATGTCTCGATGTTCGGAGTTTACTCTGAGGAGCAAGCTATTTTTAGGGCCGAGCAATTAGAAGTGATCTACTCTCAATCTTGGATCCTACAAAAATACTTGCTAGATGCTCCCGGGTCGAAGGTTGACATAGCCAAGTCGAAGCCAGGTCCCCATGGGGATGGTATCATTGGATTGGTAGACACGAATGCGGTGAACTTGTTGAGCCAATTGTAGCAGTTGTCATTGCAAACTGCTTCAAACAACCAAGTCACATCGTCTACTACTTCGTATTCCCAACCCTCTTCAATTAATGCCGTCCAATCTGATAACCCTAAAGGAAATCAAAACTCCAATGGGAAAAAGAAAGGACGAGGTAAGAAAAAGAATCAAGATGGGAAGGCTGACAGAAATAAATCCGGCAATAATGCTGGTGGGGGTAGAAATGAGTCTAGAAAGAAAGTCAAGTTTCCATGCAAGTTGTGTAGTGGAGACCATTTAACTCATCTCTGCCCAAAGATTCAGGACGCTCAGCTCTTGTTAGGGCAGCAAGGGGCTTCTAGTTCTCAAGCTGTGTTAACCAACCCTTTTCCCCAAGGGCAGCAATTGCTTGCTTGCATGAGTTCAAATCCTGGAACCTCCTCAGGGGGTAGCCAGGAAGGGGAAAAAATCATCGAACGTTTTCATGATGGGTTCTAATGTAAATGTGGCTACTCAGTCATGTGATTATGGTGAAGCCGAAACTTCCAAGGACAAAACTGCTCCCAGAAATACCGACCTTCATATTGAGCGACCCCCTATTGATACTATACCATGGATACCGAAAGGTTTCTAAACGCGCGACTATCAATCCTAATGCTAGGGCCACACAGAATTATTCCATTGTTGAGGATCTGTCCCAGAGGCCATGCACCATGTCTGCTTTAGAGGTTCTCCAGTCGTGTCTGGCTCAGCGAAGTGCTTTACTCTCGGCAATTGGGGCAGTTGATCCAACTAACTCTTTAGTGCTCACTTTTGACATGTTAAATGTCAAAAAGTGATCCCTCATCACACGGCTTTCCAGATAAAGTCTACATACCGAAAGATTAATATTTTTTACACAGTTATTAATGAAGGAGCTTCCACGTGCATCATGTCAATGTCTTGCTGGAAGGCCATTGGATCTCCTTCGGCTGTTCCTTCACCTACCCTTTTGACTACGTTTGATGGGCATTCTCACAAGCCGCATGGGATTATCCCGGCCTTTCATATATGTGTTGGAGGAAAGGTCGTCAATGTTGAAGTAGAGGTCATAGATGCTAACCTAGACTATAATCTCTTCTTAGGAAGGAATTGGGTATAGGAGATGGATGTCGTCATTTCGAATCTATTTCGTGTCATCTGCTTTCCTCATGAAGGGAAAATCGTTAAGGTTGATCAATTGGATTATTGTCCAATTGATCCTCAAGCAACTTCTGACTCTACTGTCCCCTTAGTGGATAACCCTCGCCTGCCTACGGAGAATCTAGGAGTTGGGAAGTATTCCTCATTGATGGGTACCTTTGAGTTTCCCTCTGCTATCACTTGAAGCAATGTCGTTTCATCATCCAAGGAGTCTCCTCGAGAAGGGTTCTTCCGAACTCATTATTTTTCGAACCCTTGGACCTTGCCTTCACCTATGACCACATTAGATGAAGGAAAAGTAAATGGAATGGCATCCCCTATGTCTGTGACTGACCTTATATATCAGTCTATCGTTAACTCTGTAGACGACCACTCCACTCCTTCTTCCGAAGAGGAGTTTGAGTGTTATGTGGCCCCGGCTTGGGCCTTTAATTCCACCTCTGCCTTGGACTACTTAGATACGGTTTTACCTTTTGAAGAAGAAATCCTTGAAGTGATGATGGGTGTAGATCGACCTTGGGAAGACTTACACCATCATTCATATTTCCTTCCTCCATTGCAGGAAGTGGAAGCTAGGTTCTCCAAGCTATTCACTAGTGATGTTTGTAAGATATCGAATCCTTTGGCTCCAGCACACTTTCGTGTCGAAGGTAATATGTCGATGATCTCAGAAACGATATCTATAAACATCTCGAGGGACCCTAATGTGATTGAGAATCTCTTCATCGGAATTGAATGTTCCGTTGAAGAAGTGAAAATTTACATCGACTTTTTTAAAGGAATTTTGAGATGTATTTGCTTGGTCTTATGAGGAAATGCCTGGCATTGATCCTTTTATAGTTCATCATGAGATCAAGACGTACGAAAACGCTAAGCCGGTTCGTCAAAGACTTCGACCGGTTAATCCTAGGAAAGCGGCAACCATAAAATCTGAAGTAGAAAAACTGCTCAAGGCGGGTTTTATATACCCTGTTCCTCTTACCGATTGGGTTTCTAATCCAGTCCCTGTAGATAAAAAGCAAGGAATAATCCGAGTATGCATCGACTTTAGGGACTTAAACAAGGCTTGTCCGAAATATAATTACCCCACGCCATTCATTGATCAAATTATTGACGAGTGTGCGGGTAATGAGATTTTTTCCTTCATGGATGGTTTTTCTGGTTATAATCAAATTTCCATTCGTCCTGAAGATCAACATAAGATGGATTTTATATGTCCCTGGGGTACCTTTGCATACAGAAAGATGCCGTTTGGTCTCTAAAATGCTGGAGCCACTTTCCAGCGGGCCATGTCATATGCTTTCCACGACATCAAACATATCATCGAAGCATACTTGGACGATCTCGCTGCTCGTTCTCGAAAAGGAACTAATCATCCCAGTCACCTTCGAATGGTTTTTGAGCAATGTCGTTTTTATAAAATCCAGTTGAATCCCAACAAGTACGTTTTCGTGGTTATGTCCGGTCGGTTGTTAGGGTTCATCGTGTCAAATGAAGGGATTAGGGTTGATCCCTTCGAGGTAGAGGCGATAGTCCAGTTGCCTCCCCTGTCCTCCATTCGACAACTTCAAAGTCTTCAAGGGAAGGCTAATTTCTTAAGACGGTTTATAGCGAACTATGCTGAGATCACCAAAGGGTTTATGCGTTTGCTCCGCAAAGGGGTTCCATTCATGTGGGACGACTTTGCGCAGCGGTCATTTGATGCTTTGAAAAAGGCATTAGTCTTTGCCCCACTTTTGAGTCCACCAGATTATGGTAGGGACTTCCTTTTATATCTCGCTGCAGTAGAATCGACCATTGGTATGGTTCTCATTTAGGAAGACGATGCTCTCACATAACATGTAATTTATTACTTGAGCCGAGGCTTGATAGGTCCTGAACTTCGCTATTCTCCGGTTGAGAAGTTGGCCTTGGCAGCTGTCCACATTGTCCAACAGCTAAGTCATTATATTCTGCTACGCAAAACTTTTGTCTTGGCAGCAGTCAATCTGTTTCAGTTTTTCCTCAGTAGACGAGTGATTGGGGGCAAATATAATCGATGGATTGTCATTCTACAAGAATTTGATCTTGAGTTCTTGTCCGCCATGTCCAAGAAATCTATGGTTTTTGCTGAGCTAATTTCCGAGCTGCCTTGTGGAGAGCATACTGTTTACAAGGAATTTTTTCTTGATGAACACTTATTCCTCATCTATTCACTTGACCCTTGGTATGGAGATATCATTGTTTATCTTGAGACTTTGAAATTTCCCTCCACTTTCTCTAAGGACGAACATCGCAAATTACATCACCTCGCTAAAAATTACGTATCATTGGTGATACATTATATCGTTGGGGGGTTGATTCAATCCTTCGGCACTGTTTAACCTTAGAGGAGGCAAAGTCAGTGTTAAATGATTGCCATAGTGGAGCTTGTGGTGGTCATCTATCAGGCCTTGCTACAGCTCAGCGTATCTTGCGTGCTGGCTATTTTTGGCCTTCGCTCTTCAAAGATTGTGTTGAAGCGGTCAAACGCTGTCACTCGTGCCAAGTTTATACTCAGAAGATGCGCGCACATCCATCTCCTCTTTTTCCCGTTGTCATTGTTGGTCCCTTTACTAAGTGGGGTATTGATTTTACGACTTGTCATCCGCCTTCAGCAGCGAATCACAAGTATATTATTGTGGCCGTAGACTACTTCGCGAAGTGGGCCAAGGCCATGCCCACTTATAAAAACGATAGTGAGATAGTGCCATTGTTCCTTTTTAATTTGATTATCTCAAGGTTCGGCATCCCAAGAGAGATTGTCACTGACCATGGCAGTCATTTCCAGAATCATCTAATGTCCAAATTGGCTCTCAAACTAGGTTTCCGGCAAGAATATTCGTCTCCTTATTATCCTCAGGCCAATGGACAGGTCGAGGCAGTAAACAAAACTCTTAAGACGATCCTGCAAAGTACAATTGATAGAAATAGATCCAATTGGCATCTCATGTTGTATCCGGCTCTATGGGCATACCGAACCTCCGTCAAGACTGCTACAGGTTTTACACCTTTTCGATTAGTTTATGGGTTAGAATCTATCTTTCCTGTCGAATGTGAAATTCCATATCTTAAGTTAGCTATTGAGCTCCTTCCAGAGACTTCTCGTCTTGAAGAGCGCCTCCTTCACTTGGAACATCTTGATGAGCAGCGTAGAGATGCAGCGGCAGTTAATGAGGCTCATAGGAAAAGGGTTAAAACCCAATATGATAAAGCTGTTTGTCCTTGTGTCTTTTCTGAAGGTGACCTCGTCTTGGTCTACGAACAAGATAAGGACACCTTGGTGGCAGGAAAATTCAAACCTATGTGGTACGGTCCCTTCATAATTAAACGAGTTTTAACAAAAGGGTCGTATGAGTTAATCAATTTCGAAGGAAACAAATTGGCGAAACCCTGAAATAGGCTCTACCTTAAGAAGTAATTTGCTTAAGTAGCAGCTAGGCAATGGCTTCTTTGTACATTATGTATATTTGTACATATTTTGTCAAGAGTTTGTGATATCAACACTTTTTGGTCTACTTTGGCAGGTGTTGATGGATGACTTGGTCTATTTTGGATTCGCCAATGGCGCTAGTCGGCACACTCGGAGTCTTGCTTCCGCAGCTTGGGTACTGTATTATCCAACTGGTCAATTGATGGTATCAAGGGGAGTATGCATCGGGTCTCGCTTCAAACAATACGGCTGAGTATACTGCCGTCATTAATTTGCCTATCTGAGGCAATTTCTCACGAAATCGACTCGTTGGTAGTTTATCTTGATATCACAATTGATAGTGTCACAATTAAATAACAATTTATCGAGTAAGGATCCATGTTTATATCACCAGTATTTAAGGGCGAGGTTGCTGCCAAAGATCATTTACTTATATTAATATTTACATATTCCAAGATCTCATAATTGGTTAGCTGATTCTATCGCTAATCAAGCATTAGACTTGGCACATCAATTTTTCATCACAATAAATTAAGCATCAAAAGTCAAACTATATATATATATAAATATATATATATATATATATATTATATATATATATATATAATATTATATATATATATATATATATATATATATCATAAAGCATCTCGAAGTGTACATAAGTTTGTCCAAAAAATATACAAAATTGGGACTCAAATGTCCATAATCATATCCACTATGTCTAATTCCCCGGCTCAGGATGAGCGGCTAAGTAGGCAACTACTGCATTGGCTACACGCCTAAAAGTGCAGACCGAGTCACGTGGCATGCCAACCACATGACGTTGCATCTCTAAAGGAAGGTCCTCTACTGCCGCCATCAGCACTCGGTGGGTCAGCCTCACCAAATGCCGTTGAACTGTGTGTAGAGTTCGCTCCGTTGCTGCAGCTGCCTCTTCGGCCCCTTGGCCGCGACGTTTGTGCCATGGGAACTCATCTGGTCGTACAGGCCCAATATCTGGAACATGATCATTATATTAGTCATTTCAATCCTATCAAAAACATTTTCAAAGTTCATTATTATATTTGAAAAATAAAAAAAAATCATAACATCAAAAATCACTTACCAATGTCGCCCCATGCTGCGGTCGGTGGTAATGCTAGATCGGGATCTCCTTGGAAATCCAACCCGGCATAGGGGTAGTCATCAATGGCGATGATTTGCTGATCCCACCAGGAAAAGAAGTCGTCATCGAAAGTAGTCCGTGGGACCTCCCCACCTCCCAGACGTTTCATCACGTGAGCCTACCTGCCCATTCGAGAATCTCGTGGGGCGCTGATTGAAACTAGCACTTTGGGACGAAGTGCAGGGACTCTCTCGAAGAAGAAAGAACACAAAATAGTCCCATAATCAAAGTTTTTGGTCTGTCCTCCTTGATAGAAGTGAGTTGGCTTTTCATGCTAGCCAGAAGAGGAGTACTCCAATCAAACACAGTGGTGAGACAGTCAACTGCCACGCTCATGGTTAGTCGTGATGCCTGATGCACAGAAGCGGATCCGTTCACTCGAGCTATGATGAACAGGATTATCCTCAATGGTAGACTCGCCACATGTGTGATGGAAATCTAACTTCCGAATTTCTTCGGATGTCCCAGACAATATATCTGTACGTAGTCCTCGACCGAGAGACTGCTCCATGTTCTCCCCCAGGAATGTACTACCTCTCACCTTCGGGAAAGGCCCGTGATGAAATAGATATCTTCCACTTCTATCCTGAGTGGCATCTGGTCAATCATAAAAGCATCCTCCTCGATGTTCCAATAATCAAGAAGCGTCTCGAGCAGACGTGTGTTTGCTTTCATATTTGGCAATTTGAATAATTTCAGCAAACCGCATCCCCGTAATGCATCCAAAGCCTTAGGACTGTTCATAACTTCATCATCTACCGCAGTATGCTCTCTTTCTTGCCAGGTGACTGGCATCCTGAAAGAAAAATCAATTTGAACCGTTAGTTTTTATGTTTGAAATGTCCATGGCATATACGCGGGTCCCTTTACGCATAGTTGCGTGTAGGGCCCGCGTGTACGAGGGTTTCATATTACCAACCCGCGTATATGCCACGGAGAAAGTTTTTGCAAAAAACTCAATGGTAAAACATTAATCAAAACTTCTAAAACTAGTCACAATCAATTACAAGATAAGAATGAGAGTTACCTGGAGACTTTGGAAGAATCTGAACGATTGAATTTGGCGTATGGGAAGTTTACTCCTTTTGCTCCACTTCTTTGATCTCAAACTCAAATGGTGAAAATGGTGAGTCCAAAACTCTTTTTATAAGCTTTGAAAATGTCAATTTTTTTTCAAAACTTCATTTTGTTTGGTCTCATGTAACTTTTAAATTGGGAGTTTGGAATGTCGAGAATGGTTTGATTTTCAGGACATTTTGGACGTTTTCGACAATTTTGAGACCATTCCATGACTACTGACCCGTCATGGCAGGTATCGTTTTCTCACTGGCATATAGGTTAGGGAAGTTATTTTTTCCGTTGCATTATGCATACTAGCCTCTATCTATTGATACACTTTCCATAGGGTCGATCCCATCATGTTATGGTTCACAAACCATCTTCACTCGCTGATTCTTTAAATCATGACACGATGGTAGAGCCATCCTTTACATGGGAATCCTAGTTAGCACCTCACTGACATTTGTTGCCCATGCTGCTCTGATTTGAGTAGGCTCGGGAGTCCTTCGTAGTCCTACCATGACTTATACGATGAAGACTCATTCCTCTTTGCTTCTTTGTTTCGTTCTGGCCTTATACCCTAGAGGCTCCTTTGCGTTGAGTTGCACTACTGTATTGCATTTTGACTATCTACAACTTTTGGCTTTCAGTCGGCTTCACTTGGACTCGTGTTTAAGCCAACTTTTGACCAGGACGACTGAAAAATCAAACTTGCATACCTTTGACCTCTGCAGCATGACACACCTTGACCCGTGGAAGGAACACAACTTTTATTGTCTCTGGCCAGTTTTCGCCTCCCTGCATCGAGCATAGGAATGTTCCAATCCCAGGAACTAGATCATGTGCTTCGCTGACACTCGTTATTTCCACTGTATTATAGCATTATTTTATTCTTTTTCCATCTTTAAAGAAAAAGACCAAAATATATATATATATTATATATTATAATATATATTATATATATATAATAATTATATATATCATATATATATATTCCAAAAAATAGCAGGAACGGGACAATATTTCCATTTATTGTTGGTAGCTAGAGTCAGTCGTGTCGCCCTTGAACAAAACACTCGAAACAAAGTCTCCTCCATTTGGGTGGGATTTAGTTTGACTTAGATATGCATTAACCTTGTTATTGAGTTAGTTCTCCCCCGATTGGTTATCTCTTCCAATCATATGGAGGGTTCATTTGTGCCTCCTGCGCAACGAGCTTATACAGAGTCATCATATGCTACCACATAGTCATATTGAGTCGTGGTTTTGTTTAAGGGAAGTTAGCCTGAGTCGGCCTCTCTGCAATGTCTCTTGACTTATTTTTCAGTCGGCCATCCCTGGTTGTCAGTGCTATGTCTATCATCACATCAGTTATATTGGTCCTTTACTCGTGCCGTTTTGAGAAGGTCTCCATTGACTTCTTGCTGGTGGGTCTTGTCCTTATCGACGATGACATCTTGCTCTGAGGACAGGCCTAGAGTTGTACCCTGGCCCTATTTTCATTATTGATAGGTCACCTTGTGCTCAGCATCGATCAGTATCATGGGTCTTTGACTGAGTGGTTTCCCTTGTGTTCGACATCAGCTTACATTATTGTAGTACCTTGGTTGCCATTTGACCCTATTGGTGGATACCTTGCCTCTGTGTCAGCTTTCATTATTGGCTGGTTCAGAAGGTTTCTGCCTTGCGCTAGCCACATCTTGTGTACGCTCGAAATGTACTTCGGTTGGGTTACTACATATTTTTTGTCCGATTCCTTCCACATTATTGGCCTATGGGTTACACTCACGCTAGATTGATGGAGGGTGCCTTAATGCCTTCTTCCCTATCGACTTCAACTCATTGCTCTGGGGAAAAGATCTAGAGTTCATTTGGCGGTAGCTTGGGGTTTGCAGTCATTAGTGGTAGATCCTTCACTATCGACAGTGAGAAACCATCATTGTCTTCTGATTGATAGATTCTTACAGGTGTTCGACTCCAGCTCATCTATTCACACTTGTTGGATTGAACTGGGTACCTTGACGATCATTATCATTATCGTTGAGTAGTCTCACGTTTGTTAACGGTATACATCAATGACCGGTAATCAAACGATTTCTCACATGGTCGACTTCAGATCATTTATTCCCATGCTGTAGAATACCATGGTGGTCGGTGAAGACCTCAGGTTGTATCAGCATTCATTGCTTCACATGACAATTGCTCCTGTTGCTGCTAGTAGATACCACTTCACTTTATACGTTGTAGTCATTCATGGCGACATTTTATACGCTGGCACCTGAGTTCGCAGTGTAGTACCATCTTATTCCATCATGTTCAGTGGGTACTTTTTGGGATCAGTCTTTGATATCAGTGATCCGCTTCATCCTTTAGCATCATTGACATTCTTATATGTGACATTCAGACATGTACTTGTTCGATCATGATCAGATGATCCATTATGTATTTTCCAGTCATTTATACTTTTATACTTGGTGGATTTGCTTGTACTTGATATGCGGACGTGCCGTATTTTCTCTAAGAATGGGTATGCCCACCTCAGATAGTGTTTCTTTCTGATCTCCTTTTGTGGCTTGGCAGGCTGAATTCTGATGCAGTCCTTCTCAGTTTTCGACAGATTTACTTTCCATGAACTTGCTTAATACATTTTGGCCATCATGTACCGCTTCTGACCTCATATATTAGGGGGCATCTGTTATAGCTCCAAATCTCACTCTTGAGGTTTGTGCTGCTGCGCTCATGACCCAGGGCAACCCCTCCTTCCAGACCTGGTCCCAAATTTAAAAAATAATGTTTTATTCCCTATACGCGACATTTCCCTAAGCTAAACATGTGTATACGTGGGTTTGTGTATACCCAACCCGCGTGTATTCTTAAAAACACTTAAAAGAAGTAAATCTCCTTAATTTCGGGTGGAGATCACGGGTTCTACTTGTTGATTACATGTTAGTGCCCGTGGTCCAACTGTTCCCAACGAATTCCCAACTAAAAAAATACTTTGGGAGAAGTATAGAAAGGCTTCTATGGGAAGGCCAAAGGGAGAGAAGAGAGAGAAATATTACTATGCTGAGAGTTTCCTGACTAGGTCTGAAGATCCTTCTGCCTCCTACACTTCCCCATTCTACACGAAACCCTTGTTTCCTTGTGTGTGTTGATGATTTCATACTACTTGAGAGATCATGGAGTAAGTCATGGAAGGAGTTTGTTAAAGGCTTGAGACTAGACGAATCTGGAGAGATGGTTAGCCTGCAAAAGGATGAACCAGGTGAAATTATTCCTTTTCTGTACTTTATTTGTCTATAATAAAAGAAACACATGTCTTTGTTCCTGATATATATCTTCTTCATGTTATGATATTCATATTATGATTCATATGTGAACGGTTGTTTAATTGCATAACTAACTACCTTTCCTTATAATATGAAGATGGTTTCTTTATGATGTTTAGTCCATATACTTCTGTACTTTCTTGAATTGATTGTTTTGCAGGTCAAAGGAGCAAAAGGGACTCCAAGAAGGGTTTGGACCTTGGAAGGCTCTTCTCAAACGTAGGACCTCAGGTACGCCCCCTATCGTAGAGTTTTCTTATAGTAGCGTTATGACTGTATGGAATGTGTGTTTCTTTGCATAGATAACCTCCAGTCTGCTAGGGTATTCACCCAACACCCTAGGGGAGTTTATCCCACAAAAATATGTAAAACAACTGTCTCCACCATGTGTCGTCCCATCCTATGAGCTATTGTCAAGATACTCCAACATAATGCCAACATCTCTCTGCACACTTCCAGACCTCATGATTCGAACTAGTCGGGTGATCAGTCCAACTGTCACGCTCAAACCATAAGAATGCACATCCTCACCAAGAATCTCTCCCATGCGCATGTCCATGGAAACTCCATCCCATCTGCAACATGCCATAATGCTAATGCCAAACCATTCTTTCTTCGCCCGTCATACCTGCTCAACCTATTTTAAGGACTCACTGCCATGAGCAGCTAACAATGATCCATCAAGTACACCAACTAGAAGTAAGAAAAAGCTAACAAAAACCATGGCATGATAGAAATATGCAAACGAAAAGACTAAAAGTGGGAGAGGTAGTGTTATTATACGATAGTTAAGTAAAGGGGAAGCTAAGGAAACTAGAAATTGAATGGCTTGGCCTTTTTGTGGATGAAAAAACATTATTTGGGAGCTATTCAATTAAAGACACTTCAAGGGAACTTGTTTCAACTCAAGGATTATATCACTTGAAAACATTGGTATGTGACTTGTTTCAACTCAAGAAGTATATCACTTGAAAACATTGGCATGTGACTGGCGAAAACCTCTTTGAGGTTCCGAGAAGATGGATGGATTAGTATGGAAACCACATTTTGGCAGATTGGATAACTCACTAAATGTATATTTTTCTTCTTTAACTTAATTTTAATGGTTGAAAGTAACAACTGGTAGGATTACCGTTACAAATTCGGTAGAATAAAAATTGTGTCAACAAAGAAGTACCATTACATAAAGAAGAATTCCAATCATATGAGCAAGTGTCACAAAGCAATGGAGCTGGGACAAGATTTAAGAAAAAATTTAAATGGCGAATCATAGGAAATTGCAAGTAAACACCAACACTTGCAACAACATGAAAGAAGAAGAGACCGACGAATGTTATTCATGGAGCAATTAAGAAAAGAGGTCAATCTGAGTAAAAGGAGAGAAGACTAACTGCAAATTAGAAGTCAATTTGACCAAACCACAATAACTATCCAGGACAGCATGACCGATGGCGGGGTCACATCACATTTTAAAATTTATGATGACTCACAAATACAAAAAAAAATCATGCATTGAATCATGAAAGATAGGCCAGTTACTCGCATGAGTCAAAAGTTATGGAAAAATTAAATATTAATGTGACATAACATATCAGACAACACGATATGGATAGAATTAATGAAGCACTTAATTGCTCAGCTATAGACCACACTCATCTCCTATTGCTCTACAATTTTCACGAAGTGTTGCATTCACGCGAACCAAACTCGCACACCTTCGTAGCCCGACGATTTCAGCCTCAAAGTTGCTCAAGTGCCTTAGAGAACAAGAATTACAATAATATTTTAAAATGGCGAGGAAGAGAGTCCATTTTCAAGACGAGGATATGTCTGCAGAGTCGAGAACTAAGAATAGATTCAATAAAAGGATAATGATAGACTTAGGAGTTTGGCTCCATAACATCAAGTAGGTGAAAACGAACAAATTGTCATGGAAGAAACACTATGAGGCATTCAAGAAATAGGGTGTGTTCAACAAAAAAAATGGATGACAAATATCCAAATGATTCCCCAAGAGGGTGTTTGGCACTAGTTGGCTGCACCATTGGTTGTGGACTTTGAGGGCCCTAAGAGAGGAAGCCACAATTTTGATTATTAGTTGGTACAATGATGATACATAGCTTCAATCATTTTTAAAAAACCATCCAATATCATAGCTTCAATCATTTTTAATATCACATGATTGTTTCATACTAGAGATAAAATACCAAAGCGATTCAACTTGACTACATGTATCAAAGAGTTTACAGGGAAAACGATAGCAAAGCACTTTGAAGGACTAATTAGTAGGCAAGGGAAGGATCCCGGGGTGAAATAGGCGTGTATTATAATGTTTTGAGCTCTCGGTGAAATAAACATGTATTATAGTGTTTTTTGCCTTGCTTTAGCTGGGTATTAGATATCAAAGTGGTTAGGATTAATTGTTGGGAATGCCATAATTTTAGTAAGGTTATATGGTTCCAATTTTTATTGATTTGGCTAACCATGATGTAAGTCTCACTAAAAATGACAATTTTAAGGATGAAAGTTTATCTTAAAGTTTAGAAACTTTTGAGAATTTTATTAGTCCCTAATATACAAATTCTAAAAATTTTGGTCATATTTTTGTAGAAATATTTTTTCCAATGATTTTATATTATTCCATATAATATTTTGGTGATTTTAAAGGTAAAATAATGCTATAAGATTTGGGTTAATCATTTTAACCAAAAAATGGAAATTAGCAATTTTTTTTGGAAAAAGATAGAAAATTAAGCCACCTACAAATATTAGCCCCTAAAATATTCCGTGCTCACTAGTTAGTGAAACAATTTTCACGAGAGTATTCCATTAAGAAAGAATTACAACATATTTGCACATAAATAGTCGAGAATCCCTCACTCAGTGTCTTCATAAGAGTTATTTAGAAATTGGTTGTTGAATATAAAACTCGTGTCAAATAGGTGGAGGGTCTCATAACATATTCAACGAATGCTAGAAAATTGCATATTCAATTAGACCTCGACACTATGAAGAAAACGAGCTGTTCTAAAGACCACCACTAACCAATACGTGATTAAGAGTGCGAGGGTGGAAATGAGAAGTGTCCTATTTAGCTTAAACACTGCCCAAAGTACTTCTACGCAAAGTAGGTCTTCGGCGTTTAGCTTAATGATCTCCCGTACAAGCTTTCAATTAAACAAATATCTGATGAATTTAGTCGAAAAACAAATATAGTATTCATGATACCACTAGCTACTTTGGGAACCTTAGACTGATGTCCTTCTACAACTAACAGAAGGGGAACAACTAACATAAAGGGACCAAGAAAAAGTATTAGATGTACCTTTCAATGTTAATTTGTAAGTCCCCTTCTCAAATCCCCAAAAAAACCGACAAGCAAAAAGGCCAATAAATGAGTCAAAGTCAAGTACCAAGAATTCAATATCAACTCACTCGAAGTCTTGACATAGATCACCTTAACATAATAAAATTCGAAATTGAAAAAATATTTTAATATAAAATAATTATAAAATTATTATTATAAAAAAATCTAAATAATATATTTCATAACAATAAAATTTTACTAATATTTATTTAGATATTCCAATATTCGATATTGGATCATGCACATCAACTTAGATCCAATGTAAACTAATATTATCATGTTCACACACAGAACGTACAGGCTACTTTAATATGGAAATTAGAAAAAATTATTATTTTAATATAAAAATTTATATTCCAAAAAAATGATGAAAAGTAAATTGTAATTATAAATTGTATTATATGGATGTTAATTTTTTAATAAACTATTATAAAAAATTCTCCTTCTCCTAATAATCGAATTAATATATATATATATATATATATATAATATTATATATATATTATTCTTGTAATCATCTTTTTAATGTTCATTATTTATTTGATTTGAATTAATGTTTAAATTGTTAGCTATTTTATTTTTTCATTCGTTGTGTTAAGAATGCAATTTACGATGGAATGATATTAGTATTATAACTTTACTTTCATGGTTGTACTAATAATGCAATTTACCGTGGAATGACTTTTATTTGTTCTTCGAAATAATACATTTATTGGTTTTTTGAAATAATATATTTTTTACTTTTATTATCCTTTATATATATATACACTAATTATTAGTGTACATTTATTATTTGAATAACTCGAACCCAGGTTATCACTAAGTGTCTTGGTCTGGTTTGTCACGCCTTTACACCTGTGTTAGTCTTTTAATCGCTTATAGTGAGGTGCGGCAACACCAAACACTTTTTTTTCACTAATACTTATGTTCATGAACTACGCCTTAACATTCGATACTTCGTTTATTTTTCTTTACCAAGTATTAAGATTAGCCTTTATACTAATGAACACCCATACACATTAATTATCCACAGCAATTAACATATACAACACAATTGCAATAGTATAAAGGGAGGGGAAACTCCCTGATATGAGTTTGCCCGATTCAATATATTTTCACTTTTCATAAAATTACAAGTATTACCTTAGAAACCCCAAGTTTCATACTTAAACAAATTTCCAGCCTTGTGTTTTTGCCATGGGCTGCCCACCTCATGCACACCTTGCATGGTGGTCACCTTCACAATCCACACCTAGTCGTTTTCTGGTTTGCCAACTCGTGTGCATGGGCGCCTTCACCGGGTACCCACCTCGTGCATGACACGATTGGGTGGGCACGCCTTCAGGTGGCCCTCCACCCAACTTGTTCACCCGAGTTACCAACTCGTCGGGTGGGCGCCTTCGTGCAACCCTCCACCCGAATCACCAACTCGTCGGCTGCCTTCGTGTGACCCTCCACTCGAACTTTGTTCACCGGTTTGGCGGGCGCGCCTTTGTACGACCCTCCACTCGAACTCGTTCACCACGGGCGGGCGTGCCTTCGTGCGGCCCTCCACCCGTTCAACCTATTCAAGCTTCTGCCCGATCGCACCTTCATGCACGTTATACTTGCAGCTTGCCTAACTTCATGTCACCGACCTGCAACTCGCCTGAATTTCGGGCACATAAGATCTGTGCCCCTTCGCACTTCCGAACTATGCTTCACACCTCAAACTTCGTTGTATGACTGTGTTGTCCGCCGAATGATTGAATGCCTCAACTCGTCCGTTCGTCCATCCATATATATGGGTGCTGGCATTGTTAGCTTGTCCATCCGACCCACGCCCAACTCGCCCAGACGACTTGTTTATTTCCTGTAGCTCGCCCATGAGGTGGGTCGGCTCGTCCAACTCATGGGACCGCCCCCTCAAGTTGCCCAACGCCTATAAACGCGTCCACAGACTTGTCTTCTTTGCATTTTCGCCTGAGTCTTCGCTCGCACTTCGCACAGTGTTGATGCCTCGGACCGCAGGTCGTTACATTCTCCTCTACCTGAAGTCATTTTCGTCCTCGACAATATGCCATCCAGGCAACCATTTTCCACCAAGATCATCATCTCATCAAGATAACTGCCTCATCCCTGGCCCATGATATCAACCAGTCCATACACTGCAAACATCCCTGCAACATGTGTTATAGCTCCAAATCTCACTCTTGAGGTTTTTGATGCTGCACTCATGGCCTAGGGCAACCCTTCCTTCCAGAACTGGTCCCAAATTTAAAAAACAATGTTTTATTCCCTATACACGACATTTCCCTAAGCTAAACGTGTGTATATGCGGGTCTGTGTATACCCAACCCACGTGTATGTTTAAAAACACTTAAAAAAATAAATATCCTTAATTTCAGGCAGAGATCACGAGTTTTACCTGTTGATTACCTGTTAGTGCCCGTGGTCCAACTGTTCCCAATGAATTCCCAACTAAAAAACTACTTTGGGAGAAGTATAAAAAGGCTTCTACGGGAAAGCCAAAGGCAGAGAAAAGAGAGAAAGATTAGTATGCTGAGATTTCCCTGACCAGGTCTAAAGATCCTTGTGCCTCCTACACTTCCCCCATTCTACAAGAAACCCTTGTTTCCTTGTGTGTGCTGATGATTTCATACTACTTGAGAGATCATGGAGTAAGTCATGGAAGGAGTTTGTTAAAGGCTTGAGACTGGACGAATCTGGGAGATGGTTCTGCTTGGAGCCTCTGAAAGGACAAATCAGGTGAAATTATTCCTTTTCTGTACTTTATTTGTCTATAATAAAAGAAACACATGTCTTTGTTCCTGATATAGATCTTCTTCATGTTATGATATTCATATTATGATTCATATGTGAACGGTTGTTTAATTGCATAACTAACTACCTTTCCTTATAATATGAAGATGGTTTCTTTACGATGTTTAGTCCATATACTGTTGTACTTTCTTGAATTGATTGTTTTGCAGGTCAAAGGAGCAAAAGGGACTCCAAGAAGGGTTTGGACCTTGGAAGGCTCTTCTAAAACGTAGGACCTCAGGTACGCCCCCTATCGTAGAGTAGCATTATGACTGTATGGAATGTGTGTTTCTTTGCATATATAACCTCCAGTCTGCTAGGGTATTCACGCAAAACCCTAGGGGAGTTTATCCCACAACAGAATTGGCGACTCCGCTGGGGACAACTCTATTGTTGTTCCTAGTTTGGGTGTATTCAAGAAAATCAGGGCTTAGCTGTCTATTTATCTTCTGTTGTTGTGTAGTCAGTGCCTGAATTGTGAGCTTTGATCAATTTTTTCTAGACTGTTTTTTGTTTTTCTTGGAAGCTTTTGTATACGTCGTTTTCTCCGTTTACAGAAGCGTATATACGCATCTTTCCTTAAGTGAACCTGTGTATACACATGTTTCCTTAAGCCTTTCCGCATATACACGCATCTGTGTGCAAACACAGTCGTGTATATCTTTAATTTTCAAGATTTTTAAAATTTGTTTGTTCACGAAAGATAGTATGCTGGTCTGATTCAGTTTGGAACAATCACTGTTCTGTCACAGTCTTTAGTTTTACAGCAAGCGTCTTGTTTCAAATTCTCTTTGATTATGAAAAGGTTGGTCTTGTTCGTTTTTCTTGCAAACGTCATTTATTTTTTCTTAAGCACACAAGGTTTCTCATAAGGAATCTTGGCTGCTATGTGTATTCAGGGTAGAAAGATTGATTTTGATCTCTGTGTTGAGTTTTGTTTTAATGAATTTTTGGTTTGCATGTTTGAACTATTTTTATGACCATCTGCTTTTCTTGCTTTCTGAAAGTCGCTTGTTCACGCTTTCTTGAAAGTTGTCTTTTCAATCTTTTGGTTTCCATTGCCAAGCTCCTCTCGCTGCTTGTTGATTGTTAAGAGCATTTCAAAGCACCTATTTTTTTGTTGAGTTCCCACTTGTTTTGTGTCGCAAACTCGCAAAGTGCTTCATTGCCTATTTTTCGGTCATCAAGTTTCAGCCTTGTTAGAGCGTTTTTGAAAAGTCGTTTTTGAGTTGCTTTTGGAGGAAACTTCTTGAAACTTTGTTTTGCTTTCTTGAACTTTGTTTTGATTGAGTTTTCCTTTTTGTTGAGTGAAAGTTCCTATTTGTCTGTCTTCATCTTGCTTTTAGTGCTTAGACAAAATAAGCAACAAAAACTTATATTCCATCTAAACATTTAAGTGGCAAATCTAAAATTGATAAACAAGCAACTTTCATCTTTTGATTTAAGAGTAGTTTTGAATTTTGCATCGGCGTGTACTTGTTGCATTAGGATTAGTTTGTGCATCTTTCTAGGCATTTATAGTTTTGTTAGCCTTTGTGAGTGTGAAGTTTGAAGAAAAAAAAAGAAAAGGTTGTACCTTTATTTGAAGTTCCTCTGAACCCTATAGAAATTTCTTTTATCGAAAAATGAAAACAAGTGCATTTGCATGTAGTTTGGTTTTTATTAATTTCTCTTGCATCAAAACACCACTAGTTTCACTTCTATTTATCCCTTGACTTAAATAACAACCCATTAAAATCAAGCGCTAATTTAAAATATACTAGAACTTTATATTTGTCGAGTTAGATACATCAACAAGTTTTAGGATATTTTAGGGCCTTGGATTAGGTGGAGTGGAGAGTTAACTCTCCAAGGCCATTTTAAACTGTCAAACATAGGAGTCTGAATAGTGAGTGAAAATCCAATAGCGTTAGGAAGACTAGGAAAGCTCCAGATCTGGGAGTTAAGCACGAGGGTTTGTAAATACAGGGAAGAGAGATACCCCCTCTCCTACTTGTCCGAACTTACCTCATGACTGTTCCGCCTGGGTTCTGATACGAGTTGGTAACCTTAGTTGCTACTCCTAGGGATCTACACAGATGGCTGCGAAGGGGAATCCCGTGGCACCTGAGGTCGACGTTGTATCACTCTCAACGGTACTACTAGAGGGCACCCTTGCGAAGCTTGGGGGCTTGCGCCGACACACGCTATTGTTAGGAGGTCAGCGTAACTTCCTCTGTTACCTTCGCTGATAGGATTGGGCCGTCATTATCCCAGACTATCTTCGGAAGGCCCCTTGCTTCACTTTTTCATATTTTGGTGTCCAGCCCTAATCACCCCGCGCGGAAATACTTGGAATTTTTTTGACTGGCTGATATCTTTAGGGACTTTATGGTGTGTGCTTTGTGCTCCTAGTTGGCCTAGCTTTCAATTTTTTTAGTCTTTAGTTAGATTTTAACAGAAAATTCAAAGTGGCTGACCGATCGCCTAGACGGTCTCGAAGACTTCGTGCTCTTTCACCACCAAGTTTAGAGCCTTCACCTAGAAGCCGTAGAGGTAATACTGCCGATGGCTTTCGTCCTGTGGCAGCTGACGCATCAGGGATGGATCCTCCCCTCGGGGGCATCAATGTTCAAGATAGACCTGGCACTTCCACAGGACAAGAGAGAAATACTCCAGTACTTTCTCGAGTTCTCTTTCAGACGCAAGTTAATGTAGAGGTAGAAGAACTCTCACAGTTGTTAGCGGCTCTGAATTCTCTCCTACCTCCTAGTCATCCAGAAGTATTACAATACGTTGGGTCTCCAACGCATCGACCACCAACTCCACGTCACATTACGCACTTATCATCGATGACCACTACTGGAAGTATGGCTTCTACTGCAAGTGCTACGACTGTGCAGACTCCAATATCTGTACAAGGGGGAGGAACTATTTCCATCCCCTCCGCTTCTTTATTCGGGTCTTTTGCTAGCACATCTTTAGTTGGGTCTACCTCCATTCCTTCTATGAGTGTAAACTCCTAAACCAATGCTTTTAGTTATGGATTTTTCCCATTTGGCACCCATTCACAGGATATTCCGTCAGTTCCATTTAGTGCCGCCACATCCATGATGGGTGGATTGGCTTCATTCCAGGGTTTTCCTTTTGGAAGTGGTCATATACCACATTCCAACCCAGCAATTGGATCCATGCCTTTCTCTTCTTTAGGACAAAGTAGCAATCCTTTTCAAGGTTGGGTTAACCCTGCGGTTAGTAGTATGGGAACTAGGAATTCGTTTATCGGTCAACAAGGGAATATGACATACTCCACGGTTAGTTCATTTCAAAGTATTCCTCCCTTAGCCTCTGCTTGGGATCCTTATCAGGGGTTTTCTGCTCCTTAGAATCCTTTAGGAGGAAACTTCGCCGGTTATGGAGGTTTTGTGGCCGGAGTTGGTCAAACTCTGAGTTATGTTGGATCACAAGGCATGCCTTTTGGTTCAGCTGGTTCTGCAGGTTACTTCAGGCAACCTGGTGCCTTCCAAAATCGAGGCCAATCTTTTCAGAACTTTGGGAGTTCCGCCCAGTCTGTGTGGAACCCCCAAGGTCCTCCTAGGCTTCCGTTTCTGGCAACTTTGAACTTGCCAAACCTTACAAAGTTAACAAACGATCCAATCAAATATAATCTGGCCTGGCCTCCAGTCCCAACCAAACTCCCTTTGGACATTCCAAAATTTGAAGGGAAGAGTGGTGAGGACCCAGGCGACCATTTGACCACATTCCATTTGTGGTGCTCGTCGAAATCCCTTATTGATGATTCAGTTAGGTTGAGACCTTTTCAGCGCACCTTGACCGGTAATGTGGCCAAATGGTATATAGAGTTGCTAGGGGGAAAATTTATATATTTTTCCGACTTAGCTAATATTTTCTTAAATCATTTCCAGTTACCCGTCTGTTATGATGCCAGAACTGAACTTTTGACCAATTTTCGTCAGGACACGAAAACTGACATTTCTGACCATATTCAGGAATGGAGATGGAGAAAGAGGCTCATTTAAGTCGAAATCCCTCCAGAGTACCGTCTCGAATGGTTTTTGAAATCTTTACAACCTGAGATCTCTAAGGATGTCTCGTTGTTCGGAGTTTACTCCGAGGAGCAAGCTATTTTTAGGGCCGAGCAATTAGAATTGATCTACTCTCAATCTGGGATCCTACAAAAATACTTGGCAGATGCTCCTGGGTTGAAGGTTGACATAGCCAAGTCGAAGCCAGATCCCCATGGGGATGGTATCGTTGGATCAGTAGACATGAATGCGGTGAACTTGTTGAGCCAATTGCAGCAATTGTCATTGCAAACTGCTTCAAACAACCAAGTCACATCGTCTACTACTTCATCTTCCCAACCCTCTTCAATTAATGCTATCCAATCTGATAACCCCAAAGGAAATAAAAAATCTAATGGGAAAAAGAAAGGACGAGGTAAGAAAAAGAATTAGGATGGGAAAGCTGACATAAATAAATCCGGCAATAATGCTGGTGGGGGTAGAAATGAGTCTAGAAAGAAAGTCAAGTTCCATGCAAGATGTGTAGTGGAGACCATTTAACTCATCTCTGCCCGAAGATTTAGGATGCTCAACGCTTGTTAGGGCAGCAAGGGGCTTCTAGTTCTCAAGTTGTGTTAACCAACCCTTTTCCCCAAGGGCAACAATTGCTTTCTAGCATGAGTTCAAATCCTGCTACCTCCTCAGGGGGCAGCCAGGAAGGGGAAAAATCATCAAACATTTTCATGATGGGTTCCAATGTACATGTGGCTATTCGGTCATGTGATTACGGTGAAGCCGAAACTTCCAAGGACAAAACTGCTCCCGGAAATATCGACCTTCATATTGAGCGACCCCCTGTTGAGACTATAATACAGATACCGAAAGGTTTTGCTAAATGCATGACTATCAATCCTAACGCTAGGGCCGCACAAAATTATTCCATTGTGGAGGATTTGACCCAGAGTCCATGCGCCATATCTTCTTTAGAGGTTCTTGAGTCGTGTCCAGCTCAGCGAAGTGCTTTACTCTCGGCAATTGGGGCAGTTGATCCAACTAACTCTTTAGTGCTCACTTTTGACATGTTAAATGTCAAAAAGCGACTCCCTCATCACATGGATTTCCAGATAAAGTCTAAATACCGAAAGATTAATATTTTTCGCACAGTTATTAATGAAGAAGCTTCCACGTGCGTCATGTCGATGTCTTGCTGGAAGGCCATTGGATCTCCTTCGATTGTTCCTTCACCTACCCTTCTGACTGCGTTTGATGGGCATTGTCACGAGCCGCATGGGATTATCTCGACCTTTCTTATATGTGTTGGAGGAAAGGTTATCAATGTTGAAGTAGAGGTCATAGATGCTAACCTAGACTATAATCTCCTCTTAGGAAGGAATTGGGTATACGAGATGGATGCCTTCGTTTCGACTCTATTTCGTGTCATCTTCTTTCCTCATGAAGGGAAAATCGTTAAGGTTTATCAATTGGATTATTGTCCAGTTGATCCTTGTTGGTCACTTTAATTGCTTATTAATTTAAACAGTCGAGTGCCACATAAATTGTCAACCCGGGAAAGTCTGATTATTTCAAAGGTGAATACGTACTGTATGTACTTAATTTTAATAGCATTAAAAAGCTATAGTATAAACAACTCACACTTTGTTAAATCTCTACTCTGTGTTATAGAAGTTATAATCTATTGCAGGATTTAAATAAGAACAGATAATTGATTAAAGAAAATAAATCTGCAAAAAGGAAACAATGGCTTTTCCTTTAACAAAGGATCAGGACCCTATCCCTCAGAGTAGGAACATTCAACACCTGCCCTTGTTTATCCAGTTGACCAATACACTCTGTAAATCCTAATCATCGGCGAGGCACTCATGTACAACATCATTCGAAAAGAAAAATAGAGTCTTAGCGAAAGTAAATTACCATCAGAAGCGATGCTCGTAAATGAGGTATAAACAGAATTCACACAAAACACACAATAGAAAGAAGATGGGTGAATCTTGTGATGAAGGTGGGCCCTGTCCTTCTCACAAGATTCCTCAAGACATAAAAACTAAGTTAAAAGACTCAGAAAATAATTTTATTCATCCGTCAATATACCATATTACAAGAAAGATTCAGTCTTGTCCTTTTGCTACAATGCCTGTGTTACAGCTCGTTCATCCTCTCTCCCCCTCTCTAATGTAGATGTCTCCTCTTTATAGAGGAGACATCTATTACAAAAGATTTTTCAGTAAAAATTCTAGTTCATCCCTTTGTACAAAAATAGGGAAATCAGTTCCTGTTAACAGAATGTTGTTACAGTAATGTGGATTATGAACGTTACGACCAATGTAACCATTTATTCAGATCGATCGGATTCCTTTGTTGTCGCAATTCTGGTGCGCAAATATCAACTATCGCCTTGAGATTCATATGTTGTCCTTACTTTTTCAGCTTCGCGGTTCGTGTTGTTTCCACTGTTTCAGCTTCGAGGTTGATGCTGTTTCTGCTGTTTCAGCAACTGCAAAATATAGTCCTGCCAGCTTTAGGCAGTTTCAACAATTGTTCAACAACTTAGTCAACTTCAAGGATCAATTATAAATATAACATGATTATGTGTTGAATAATTAAACATGTAGCAATGAGAAGAGTTACTGTATACCTTTAGAATGATTGGGTCAACATACTAACAAAGGCTTTCAACTATGAGTTGAAAAGGGCAATATTATGACAAAATATAGGGTCAAAAATAGACAATATGGGATCCTAACATCCCCCCCAACTGAAAAGGTTGCATGTCTGCTTGCAACGTCTAGTCTGAATCTGAGTCGGAATACTAGGATGAACAGTGCAAATTGCTTATGCAGTAAATATGGAAGGTGCTGTCAACCATGTCTCTAAACCCATAGACACTCTGAAGTTTCTGCCATGCTGTCAGCTCCTCCTTTTTGGTTAATTTATATTGAGCCTTATATTGCTGTCCAGGTAGCCATAAGAGAGGGAAATGGAAGTGGTAACCAATCCGTCGTTCAGCACACTGTGTAATGCATCTAACATAATTAGGTATGCGTGAGATTGCCACCTAAAGATTGAGAGGATTATAAGGATGATATTCCCATCTCTCTTTAGGACAGTGTTCCCAGAATAGATTATTGGATTTTATAGCTAGAGCTCCTTTAGTTTTCACATAATACTGGCAGTCTTCCAAGACTACTGCCTGTAGTTTCCTGATATGGTCAGTCATCCCTGGCTCTCGTAGAATTCGTTGTTGTTCTGCAATGAAGACAGTTGCATGTTGTGGCTCAACATGGATCCAGAGGAGACAGTTCTCCTCATTACGTGCTGCTGACATAAAAGCATTCTACCAGGTAAGCTGATTGGCCAAGAAGGAAATAAAGGCTCTTATTTGGATATCGCCAACTAGAGGAAGTAAATTAAGCTTTCTATCTTCAGGCATAGCCTCATTTTGAAGATAGAGTTCACACAACAAGTTTTGGTCACTATTTGGTGCTTCTACGAAGGTCTCAATAAATTGCTGTGGTGTAGATACCTGGTG
The DNA here is from genome assembly GCA_000404065.3 of Pinus taeda. Lineage (NCBI taxonomy): Eukaryota > Viridiplantae > Streptophyta > Pinopsida > Pinales > Pinaceae > Pinus > Pinus taeda. The sequence goes on from APFE030835212.1 coordinate 33,297, forward strand.
GGGTCTTCCATCCTTGATTGCTTTTATTTGGAGGAACGCTAAGCGTTCTCTCAAAAATACAAAATAATTAAAAGAGGGTTTCCTTGTATCAAGTAACCACTGGACTAAGTCAAAGATGAGGGGCAGTCTGGTTTTTAATTTCTTATTCTCCTTATATTGTGCATGAGACTGTTCAAGCACTTCCCAATTTTTGTATGCATGGTTGAGCCATAATGACTTCTGTTGCTGAAATGCCTTTCCTTGTGAGAGCTCATACTCTGTCTTCCATGTGCTACTTAGTTTTTGAAAACTGGAAGTCTGTGTGTAAGAACTGCTGACACAGGGACGTTCAATCTGTGTATAAGCATTGCTGACACAGGGAGGTTCTGTCTGTGTAACCTTAGTTGTAAACCACTTTGCTACTGGTTTCTGTTCTATAACAACTTGGGTAGGCCGGGGTGTTCTTGTTCTTTTTTCTAAAATTCTTGAAGAGGCTGCTGGTTCTTGTGTAACAGCAGGAAGTACTGGACTGGCTCCAAACAACGAAACTTCAACTATATTATAACCTGCTCGAGTATAGAGATCACCACATTGGCTGCACATGTATTCACTGTATTGATCCTTTCCTGCACTCTTTTCGGCTGCTGATGCTACCTGAGATAACATGTACACATTAATTTCCTTTTCATAGGCTTCCCTGGCCATTTTTAATTCTTGTTGATAAGCCTTGATTTCAGATTTCAAAAACTCGTTTTCTTCCTGCAAGGAGGCTAAAGTAATTGGGGCTTCTGTAGTTGTAGGTTCCACTAGAGGAGAGAATTGATGTTTAGTATTAACTTCATCATTTGTGTCCACAACAGGTGGTTCTTGTGTATCACCTGTTGGGTCAGTGGCCGGTTCTTGTGTATCAGCCATATCTAGGTCGTTTTCCTTTTGTTTCCCAACAGGTGGTTCTTGTGTATCACCTGTTGGGTCAGTGGTTGGTTCTTGTGTATTAGCCACATACCCTATATCATCTTGGATGTCTACTTTAGATGTGTCGGCAACTGGTTCTTGTCGAGCAGCTGCCTCTTTCGAGAAAAATGATGTCACAAAATCGTGAACGCTCTAAATTTCGGCACACGATGGTGAGGAAAGTGAAGGTTCAGGGTTGGGCAGAATATGAGATTTTAGAGTGATGGGTGGGGAATTTGGGATAATGTCCTCAGTTACTACGGACGACCTTGTTCGTCTTCGTGGTAAGGAGGCAGGAAAAACAATAGCTTTTCTCTTTCGGGCACTTTTCCTTAAGATAGGGAGATTATGGGAAACTGAGGCCCTGGGTTTTCTTTTTAGTGGGGTTGCAGCTTCCTGTTGCTTCTTCCTCTTAAGCGTAATGATGGGGGTATTGTCATCTGAATCATCGGTAGGGATATGGACCATGGGAGTGGATGGTTTAGCTTCGTTAAGGGTTGGGGTCTGCTGCAAATTTTCAGTGCTTAATTGTGGAGTTTCCGCTGATGGTTGCTGATTTTAAGCAGCTTGCTGGGCATTTTCCTCAGATTGCTGGCAATTTTCTTGGGCTTGCTGAGGAGGATTATTGATGGGAGGTGGATTGTGCAGGGAAAAAACTCTATTTATTAAGAGTTGGGCCAAATGATGGTGTGTAAGGGAAAGGAGTTGGTGCCTTTCTTTCACAGTATAATGTGCCATATTTTTTAGACATCCAAGTAGATAATAGGGCATATTTATTAAACGACCATGCCTCAAATGATTTAAAATCACAAATTCGTGTTGGTAGACTACCTGATAGAGACCCTCACAGGTAAAATAGTGCTTAACAAATTCTGCAACCTTTGGCCATGGTGGTGGTAGTGATCGAAGTGCAATGCCTCTGCCTTTAGGTTCAACATGCTCCCCTGGTAACAGAAAATATTTCTATGCCTTGAGAATGAGGTGTTTCCTACTAAACCAACGAGTACCATTGGTTGGTAGTCCCAAAACTTGTGCTATATCCTCTTCTGTTGCTGGAATTCGCACTCCTTGGACACTGGAGTATCCTTTCCTCAGATTACATGCAAATTCCAGAACATGCTGTGAATTGAAATCTGGAAGTCTTCTGAAGTAATCCACCCATCCGACCTGTAAAAAGATTTGATATGCCTCCTGGTAGAGTTCCAGTAATGCCGTTGAGCCAGGTTCATGTCTAACATCATTTCCTCCCATAGTTACTGGTTCAGACAAGATACAAAGTGTAGAGCCTAGTTGCCGAGGTCAAAACAGAGTAGAACGTTACAGCTAAATTCATAAGGTACAGACAGGGTGACTAGATGCTACCGCGAGAAAATAGAAATGGTGGTGATTGGCGTGTCATTTAATGATTACGATATTTCGGTAACCCCCCCAACTGCGGCTTAAATGATATGGTTGGTAGTACGACGATTTCGGCAGTCATATCAATATCTTCTCATTAACTACGATTTAATATTCACACGTAAACACACATACCTTTATATTTACCTTGGTTATTGCACTAAAAAGTATTATCTCGTCATCAATAGGTCGATGATATATAAAAAAGGGTCTATAAAGTATGAGGATTTTTACACACACGGATTTCATCATTCATAACAAATAATAGTGAAGGACCATAATTATCAGGATGAATGGCTGATTCGCTTAATGAAGAGTAATAGTTCATTCATGGGAACAGAAATGGGAGAATTAGTGATTTTTAGGAAAAATGGACAAGGTTGGCATTTTAAGCACTAGAAATTGGTATTTCAGCAACGGGAAATGGTGTTTCAACAACGGGAAATGGTGTTTCAACAACGGGAAATTGTGTTTCAGCGGCTGGAAATGGTTTTTCAGCAGCACGAAATGGTGGAAAAATGTAAGAGGAACGAATTGTGTTCTGAAGTGAGATGGCAATGCTTCTCCAAGCCGCATCTTAGTTCTCCCTAGATTGGAACTTTTCTTCTCAGCCACCTTTCGAAGCTAAGATCTGCAAAATAATTAATTGTAACATGGAAACCCTTGACAGGGATTATTAGTTAAGGAATCTAATCTAAAAATAAATACATAAACAGAAAATCAAGTGCATTGAGGGATAGTAGGTTCCCCCAAAAAGGCATAGTGTATGTCTGTCATGTAAGTAGCTTTGAAATCTTCTTTAGAAATAGGTTGTTGATACAAACGAAGTCGATACCCATTCACTAATAATGGTGTTCTGGAATCATCAATCGTTAAGATTCTGACTGTTCCATTTGGAAAAACAATATCTACTTCATAGGGTCCTAACCACCTTGTTCTTAATTTACCTTGAAAACTTTCAAAACGGGAGTCATACAGTAGAGCCCAATCACCTTTTTGGAACTGCTTATGCTTAATGGTTTTATCATGCCACCTGGTTCTTTGCTGTTGTATCATGGTTGTTGGATGGATGCCATCCAACTTCTTTTCATCCAATTCCTGAAGCTGTTGCAACCTAGCTGTCTGTGCATTAGTCAAGTCAAGGTTAACATCTAAAGCAGTCCTTAAGGTTTTGATTTCAAATTCCACAAGAAAAACACACTTTTACCACAGACTAATTCGTAACGTGAAAAACCCGTAGTATTCCTCCAAGTAGTTATGTAAGCCCATAATGCTTCAAGCAACCTTTGAAACCAGTCCCTTCTATTTTCCTTTACTGTTTTTGTTAAAATGGCTTCTATGACTTTATTCGTACTTTCTACCTGCCCATTGGCCTAGGGGTGATAAGGTGTAGTAATTTTATGCTTAATGTGATATTTCTGTAATGTATCTTTGAAGCCATGAGAATTAAAAGGAGGTCCTCCATCTGTGACTAGTTCTCTAGGCAATCCAAACCTAACAAAGATTTCTTCAAATAAAAAGGTTAAAATTGATTCTTCATTAGCTTTGAGGAGTGCCTTAGCTTCTACCCATTTTGTCATATAATCTGTGCAGACCAGTATATAAATTCTTTGATTGAATGGAGGATTAATGGGACCTATAAAGTCTAGCGGCCATATTTCAAAAGGTTCAAGTATTACCCAGGGATTAAGTGGCATTTCATCCCTGTGATTAGGCTGCCCCATTCTCTGACAGCTATCGCAAGCCCTAACATATTTCTTTGCATCCTTGAAAAGTGAGGGCCAGTAATAACCCATTCTAAGAACTTTGTGTGCTGTTCTTTTATCAGCAAAATGCCCTCCACAAGGGCTATCATGAAAAGCCTTCAATGTATCATAAACTTCATCTTCTCTGATGCATCTCCAAATTTCGTGATCAAGTCTTGTATGAAAACGACATCCGCTTATCCAGCTGTACCTAGCACTTTTTTGAATGATCTTTCTCTTTTCTCTATGCGATAGGTGTGATGGTAGCTTCCCTGTAACTAAGTAATTAGCAATGTCTGCATACCAAGGTGAGTGAGCAGATACTGCAAATAAATATTCATCAGGAAAGGAATCATCAACTGGAGTATTTTCATCAGTTTTCAGCCGAGAAAGGAAATCAACAACTACATTTTCTTTACCTGGTCGATCTACAATTGTGATATCAAATTCTTGTAATAGTAATAACTATCTGGTAACTTGTGCATTTGTAACTGATTTGTTCATTAAATATTTAATGGCCGAGGGATCAGTATGAACAAAAGTAGTGTAACTGGTAATGTAATGTCGAAACTTATTAATAGCATAAATGACTGCTAAGAATTCTTTCTCGGTGACTGTATAATTAAGTTCAGCAGAGGTCATATTTTTACTAATAAAATAGATAGCATAGGGAAGATTGTTTTCTTCTTGACCCAAGACAACTCCAATTGCAGTGTCTGAAGCATCAGAGGATATATGAAAGGGGAGTGCCCAGTCAGGTCCTCTTAAAATGGGAGCTGTAGACAATTGATGCTTAAGTTCATTAAATGCTTTCTGACAATCATCAGTCCACTTAAATTCAACATTTTTCATAAGTAACACAAACAAAGGAGAAGCTATTTCAGAAAAATCTTTGATAAATATTCTATAATAGCTAGCGTGTCCTAAAAAACTTCTTACATCAGTTTGTGTTTTAGGGATAGGAAGAGTCTGAATTACCTGTATTTTAGCTGGATCAACTTGAATTCCTAGGAATGAGATAAAGTGTCCCAATACAATACCTTGATTCATCATCATATGGCATTTTTCAGTACTGAAGGCAAGATGTGCTTCTCTACATCGTTTAAGTACTTTCTCAAGGTTTTGTAATGCATCTTCAAAAGTCACACCATAAGGAGTAAAGTCATCCATAAATATTTCTAAGGAATCATTAAGCATATCAGAAAAAATCCCTATTACTGCTCTTTGAAATGTTGTTGGTGCATTACATAATCCAAATGGAAGAACTCTATAGGCAAAAGTCCCCCATGGACTAGTAAAGGTGGTCTTGTCTTGATCTTGGGGTGCAATCTTGATCTGATTATATCCACTAAATCCATCCAAAAAGGAAAAGAATCTCTTGCCTGCCAAATTGTCTAGTACCTGATCAATAAATGGTAAAGGGAAATGATCTTTTTGAGTGGCCTTATTTAGAGCTCTATAATCTACACACACTCTCCATTTCCCATTTTTCTTAGGTACAATTAGTAATGGAGAAACCCATTCACTATCAGATATAGGATATATAAATCCTGCATTCAACAATTTTTGAAGTTCTTCCTTCACAATTTCCCTTAAATTGGGATTCATTTGTCGTTGGGGTTGACAGACTGGGTGAGATCCCTCTTTAATATAAATACGACGAGTACATAATTCAGGAGAGATTCCGTTCATATCTTTGTAATCCCATGCGAATGCTTCTTTATTCTCACGGAGTAGCTTCATTAACTGATGTGTTTCAGCATCTGTTAGGTCAGGGTTTATATTTAATGTTTTTCCAAGCTCGATTTCTACTCTTATACTTTTGGAGGAGATGCCAGTTGGTGTCTGAGATAAATTTTCAGTTTTAAGGTTTTGTTGAGATTCAGGTTTCAAGATTGTAGTCAAGTGATCATATATTTCAGAATTAACCAAAGAAGGTTCTGAAATAAAATTGCTAATTAATTCATCCTCGTTTGAATCTTTAAGAGTTAAAGCTTGTCCGATAGTCAAAATGGGTTGGGTCTCATCATCCTCATAATCTAACCATACAGAGTTATCATTATTAATCATAGGTGTAGCATGAGGGTAAAGAGTAAGCTGCTTGGTTTCACATCCATTAGAAATTGTCATTGAGCCTGATCTACAACTGATGAAGTCATCTGCTGTAGCCAGCCAAGGTCTCCCTAAAATCAATGGATGACCCCCCAGCTTTGTTTTAGTCTGTAATACAACAAAATCAGCTGGGTAGTTCCAGGATTCAACTGAAATTATCAGGTCTTCAATGACTCCATCAGGTTTGATTGTGGAGCGGTCAGCTAGCTCTAGAATGGTTAGGGTTTCCCTAATTACATTCTTTAACTGCAATAATTGTGCAATTTCAAGTGTCATAATGTTTATTGCGGCACCTAGATATACTAGAACTCTAGAAACAAAAGTTTTTCCAACCTGCACTGTGACCGTAGGATGACCAGGGTCACCATATTTCACAGGGGGGTTTTTCCCTGTCATTAGAGCAGCTAGATCACCCATCACATGGACTGTGAGGGGATCTTTAGCTTTTCTTCCAGGTTTCTTAATGAAAATATCTCTAATAGTTCTAGCATAAATTGGTACATCTCTTAGTGCTTGTAAGAGTGGAATCTTAACGTATAAATTCTGCAATTCTCCTAAAAGGTTAAAAGCAGGTGGCTCAAGTGTTTTGGTAAGGGCCAGACATTCAGGAAATGGTGGCTCTGTTGTTTCAGCAGTCTTATTAGAGGATGATTCAATTGTTTCAACATTGTTATGATGACTTTTCTTTTCCAGTTTCTTCTTTATCAGAGTCAGAAGAAGTAATGTCATCAATAATGGGTTCGACTATCCTCCCAGGGCGTAAATGAATATCATTGCATTGCATAGGGAAAACAGGTTGGTTTTGAATATCAATTACCTGCAGAGCTTTATTGTTATTTGGGTTGGGGTTAGGTTGCACAGGCAGCTGGGGTCTCATTGTTTGATTATTCGGTGGAGCATTTGATGGTAAGGAGAGAGATTGTTGATACTGGGGAAATTGGTTTGGAAATGGAATCTGATGAGTTGTCCAATTTGCATTCCATTGATTAAAATAGGATTGCTGTAGAGCCCAGGGATTCCATATTGTAGGATCAACAAAAGGGGGATTTGGTTGCTGCATGGGTGGGAAATTCATTTGATTAAAGGGTGGGTATTGATTCAAGGGCGGGTAATTTTCTTGAAAAGGAGGATGATTGTTCCAACGATTAAATGACATGTTAGAATTCGTACCTTGTCCTCATGGTTTCCATTGCCTCCTTTGTGTCAACAAGTACACTGCTTTAGCTTCTTCTTCAGTTGGCTGCAGTGTTGCTTTTATTCCTGGCAAAGAAGGGCATTGTTGAGTCTCATGGTCCTTCTCACAGATGGTGCAAATTGGTACCTTATTCAGTGGACATTCCTTTAATGGGTAATTTTCTCTGCATTTAGAGCAGAAAATAGCCAAATCAGCTTCTGCTTCTGCCTGCTTCTTTTTAACCTGCAAGGTATCAATTTGTGAAGCAAAAGAGCTTAACATTTTAGTTTTAAATTCTTCAAGTAAGTTACCTATTTCAGCCCGTGTTGCTCCTCCACTTGCTGATTTTTGGACTCTTGAGTATGTATTATCCTTGCTCTTTGATCTGCTTGCTGCTCCTCTTGAACATCTCTTATAGAGGTTGACAATTTCATCATATGATTCCTTGGATATATCTCATTTTCCAAGCATATTCAACATATCTAAACAATCATTTCGTACCCCTTTTAACAGTATTGACTTAAGAATGTCCTTACTCATATTCGGATGATCAGATCGCTGCAAATTATACTGTAGTCTGTCCATGAAGTCTTCCAGATTTTCGTCCTCCTTCTAAACCATCTTAAATAATTCCTCCTTCCTTTCTCTTGTTCGGCAATAGTCTTGGTATTTGGCCAAGAACTTTTCTTTCATTTGATCCCAAATTGTGATCAAATGTCTTCCCAGGCTCATGAACCATCTTAATGCATTTCCTTTTAATGTTGCTGGAAATAACTTCAACTTTTGAGGAATAGTCACATAATCATAACTCCTGCACAATATATCAAACTCAAACAAAAATTCATCAGGGTCTTCAGATGATAAACCATGGAAATTAGGTAGGGCTGATAATGGAATGTTCTTCATAGGAGTTGCCCCTCTAGGAAATAGGGAATTCTAAGGTGGAGAGGGAATTTTCCCCTCTTCCTTCTCTTCGTCCCCCACCAAAGGGTCCTTCATTATTTCCTTCCATTGGTTGCTCCCCTGTCTCACTCGCTCGGTCTTCAACACTTTCTGTAGGGCTTTCAATATCCTAAACCGGTTCCTCAACTTCAATATCTTCTATTTGTAATATCCTCCCTTTAATAATAAATAATACAAAATAAATAAATAATAAAAATAATAATATAATAATAAATAATAAATAATAAATCACTTAATAATAAATAATAAAAAATAAATCATAAATGTTAAATAATAAATGATATTTAAAATATACAAGATAATAAATAAAAATAATAAAAATAGAAATAGTAATAACTATACTAAAGCTTTGTATAAGAATAAATAGAAATAAAACAAAGAAAACAATAAAAAATCAGTAAAGCTATCAAAAAGAAGAAAATAAAACAAGAAAGCTAAAACTCAAAAAATAAGTAAAGAAATAAAACAAGAAAGCTAAAAATCAAAGTTGCATGTAGACACATGGAGTGTGTGCATGTGGTTCCCCTTCCAATGTGCTCTATTTAAAAGATGGTGAGGAAGATGAGAGACATTCTTTCATTCCATCTTTCCAAGATTCTATCTTTCATTCACTTGGGAGAATGGTGTTCTAAGGCTTAGGAGTCACTGGCAGTAGTACGTTGATTGAGGGCTCGGGGGTGGTCAGTTGTAGCAAATCCTTGTGTAATTGAGCCTATGGTTGGGTGGACAGTCGTCCCCGAAACCTTGTTTTTTTATTGTTTTCTTTGTTTTATTTCTATTTATTCTTATTCAAAGCTTTAGTATAGTTATTACTATTTTTATTTTTATTATTTTATTTATTTTCTTGTATATTTTTAAATATCATTTATTATTTAACGTTTATGATTATTTTTATTTATTTATTATTAAGTGATTTATTATTTATTATTTATATTATTATTATTTATTTGTATTATTTATTATTTATTATTATATTATTATTTTTATTATTTATTATTTTATTATTAAAGGGAGGATAATTACACTAATTGGTTCCTCAATGTCTTCCACTTACTCTTCGACTTGTTCTATTGTCTCTTCGACCCTTTCTGGTCCCAATACTTCCTCCATTTCGTAGTCCGTTTGGAGAGAGTGCTGCGTCTGTGGCCTCCGAAAGCTTACCTTCTGTGATGTTTCCGCTTTCGAAATAATGTCGTCAATGAAAGTTTTTCTTCCTCCTCTACCTTTGCCCTTGCTGCCTATAGGGTTAGCTTTCCTGTGTCCTTTCATGCATCCTGTACATCTAAAGGAAAGTCATTAATACTTTTAAAATCTTCGGTCGCCTTCCCCGGCAACGGTGCCAAAATGTTGGTCACTTTAATTGCTTATTAATTTAAATAATTGAGTGCCACATAAATTGTCAACCCCGGAAAGTCTGATTATTTCAAAGGTGACTACGTACTGTATGTACTTAATTTTAATAACATTAAAAAGATGTAGTATAAACAATTCACACTTTATTAAATCTCTACTCTGTGTTACAGAAGTTATAATCTATTGCAGGATTTAAATACGAACAGATAATTGATTAAAGAAAATAAATCTACAAAAACGAAACAATGGCTTGTCCTGTAACAAAGGATCAGGACCCTATCCCTCAGAGTAGGAAAATTCAGTACCTGCCCTTGTTTATCCAGTTCACCAATACACTCTGTAAATCCTAATCATCGGCGAGGCACTCATGTACAACATCAATCAAAAAGAAAAATAGAGTCTTAGCGAAAGTAAATTACCATCAGAAGCGATGCTCGTAAATGAGGTATAAACAGAATTCACACACAACACACAATAGAAAGAAGATGGGTGAATCTTGTGATGAAGGTGGGCCCTGTCTTTCTCACAAGATTCCCCAAGACACAAAAACTAAGTTAAAATACTCAGAACAGAATTTTATTCATCCGTCAATATACCATATTACAAGAAAGATTCATTCTTGTCCTTTCGCTACAATCCCTGTGTTACATCTTGTTCATCCTCTCTCCCCCTCTCTAATGTAGATGTCTCCTCTTTATAGAGGAGACATCTATTACAAAAGATTTTTAAGTAAAAATTCTAGTTCATCCCTTTGTACAAAAATAGGGAAATCAGTTCCCGTTAACAGAATGCTGTTACAGTAATGTGGATTATGAACGTTACGACCAATGTAACCGTTTATTCGGATCAATCATATTCCTTTGTTGTCGCAATTCTGGTGCACAAATCTCAACTATCTCCTTGAGATTCATATGTTGTCCTTACTGTTTCAGCTTCGCGGTTCGTGCTGTTTCTGTTATTTCAACTTCGAGGTTCGTGCTGTTTCCGCTGTTTCAGCAACTGCAAAATATAGTCCTGCCAGCTTTAGGCAGTTTCAACAATTTTTCAGCAACTTAGTCAACTTCAAGGATCAATTATAAAGATAGCATGATTATGTGTTGAATAATTAAACATATAGGAATGAGAAGAGTTACTGTATACCTTTAGAATGATTGGGTCAACATACTAACAAAGACTTTCAACTATGAGTTGAAAAGGGTAATATTATGACAAAATATAGGGTCAAAAATAGACAAATATGGGATCCTAACAATCCTCAAGCAACTTCTGACTCTACTATCCCCTTAGTGGATAACTCTCGCCCGCCTATGGAGAAACTAGGAGTTGGGATGTATTCCTCATTGATGGGTACCTTTGAGTTTCCCTCTCCTATCACTCGAATCAATGTCGTTTCATCATCCAAGGAGTCTCCTGGAGAAGGGTTCTTCTGAACTCATTATTTTTCGAACCCTTGGACCTTGCCTTCACCTATGACCACATTAGCTGAAGGACAAGTAAATGGAATGGCATCCCCTATGTCTACGACTGACCTTAGATATCAGTCTATCGTTAACTCCGCAGACGACCACTCCACTCCTTCCGAAAAGGAGTTTGAGGGTTATGTTGCCCCGGCTTGGGCCTTTAATTCCACCTCTGCCTTGGACTGCTTAGATACGGTTTTACCTTTTGAAGAAGAAATCCTCGAAGTGATGATGGGTGTAGATCGACCTTGGGAAGACTTACACCATCGTTCATATTTCCTTCCTCCACTGCAGGAAGTGGAAGCTAGGTTCTCCAAGCTATTCACTAGTGATGTTTGTAAGATATCGAATCCTTTGGCTCCAGCACACTTACGTGCCGAAGGTAATATGTCGATGATCTCAGAAACAATATCTATAAACATCTCTAGGGACCCTAACGTGATTGAGAATCTCTTCATCGAAATTGAATGTTCCCTTGAAGAAGTACAAATTTACGCGGCCTTTTCAAGGAATTTTGAGATGTATTTGCTTGGTCTTATGAGGAAATGCCTGACATTGATCCTTTTATAGTTCAGCATGAGATCAAGACGTATGAAAACGCTAAGCCGGTTCGTCAAAGACTTTGATCGGTTAATCCTAGGAAAGCGGCAACCATAAAATCTGAAGTAGAAAAGCTGCTCAAGGCGGGTTTTATATACCCTGTTCCTCTTATCGATTGGGTTTCTAATCCAGTCCCTGTAGATAAAAAGCAAGGAACAATTCGAGTATGCATCGACTTTAGGGACTTAAACAAGGCTTGTCCGAAAGATAATTACCCCACGCCATTCATTGATCAAATTATTGACGAGTGTGCGGGTAATGAGATTTTTTCCTTCATGGATGGTTTTTCTGGTTATAATCAAATTTCCATTCGTCTTGAAGATCAACATCAGATGGATTTTATATGTCCCTGGGTACCTTTGCATACAGAAAGATGTTGTTTGGTCTCAAAAATGCGGGAGCCACTTTCTAGCGGGCCATGTCATATGCTTTCCACGACATCAAACATATCATCGAAGCATACTTAGACGATCTCGCTGCTCGTTCTCGAAAAAGAACTGATCATCCCAGTCACCTTCGAATGGTTTTTGAGCAATGTCGTTTTTATAAAATCCAGTTGAATCCCAACAAGTACGTTTTCGCAGTTACGTCTGGTCGGTTGTTAGGGTTCATTATGTCAAATGAAGGGATTAGGGTTGATCCCTTCAAGGTAGAGGCGATAGTCAAGTTGCCTCCCCCGTCCTCCATTCGACAACTTCAAAGTCTTCAAGGGAAGGCTAATTTCTTAAGATGGTTTATAGCGAACTACGCTGAGATCACCAAAGGGTTTATGCGTTTGCTCCGCAAAGGGGTTCCATTCGTGTGGGACGACTTTGCACAGTAGTCGTTTGATGCTTTGAAAAAGGCATTAGTCTTTGCCCCACTTTTGAGTCCACCAGATTATGGTAGGGACTTCCTTTTATATCTCATTGCAGTAGAATCAACCATTGGTATGGTTCTCGTTCAGGAAGACGATGCTGTCACAGAGCATGTGATTTATTACTTGAGCCGAGGCTTGATAGGTCCTGGACTTTGCTATTCTCCGGTTGAGAAGTTGGCCTTGGCAGCTGTCCACGTTGTCCAACAGCTAATTCATTATATTCTGCTACGCAAAACTTTTTTCTTCGCAACAGTCAATCTGTTTTAGTTTGTCCTCTGTAGACGAGTGATTGGGGGCAAATATAATCGATGGATTGTCATTCTACAAGAATTTGATCTCGAGTTCTTGTCCGCCAAGTCCAAGAAATCTATGGTTTTTGCCGAGCTAATTTTCGAGCTGCCTTGTGGAGAGGATACTATTTACAAGGAAAGTTTTCTTTATGAACACTTATTCCTCATCTATTCACTTGACCCTTGGTATGGAGATATCATTGTTTATCTCGAGACTTCAAAATTTCCCTCGACTTTCTCTAAGGACAAACGTCGCAAATTACGTCACCTCGCTAACAATTACGTATCATTGGTGATACATTATATCATTGGGGGGTTGATTCAATCCTTCGGCACTGTTTAACCTTAGAGGAGGCAGATTCAGTGCTAAATGATTGCCACAGTGGAGCTTGTGGTGGTCATCTATCAGGCCTTGCTACAGCTCAGTGTATCTTGCATGCTAGCTATTTTTGGCCTTCGCTCTTCAAAGATTGTGTTGAAGCGGTCAAACGCTGTCACTCGTGCCAAGTTTATACTTAGAAGATGCATGCACATACAACTCCTCTTTTTACCATTGTCATTTTCAGTCCCTTTACTAAGTGGGGTATGGATTTTACTACTTGTCATCCGCCTTCAGCAGCAAATCACAAATATATTATTGTGGCCATAGACTACTTCACGAAGTGGGCCGAGGCCATGCCCACTTATAAAAACGATAGTGAGACAATGGCATTGTTCCTTTTTAATTATATTATCTCAAGGTTCGGCATCCCAAGAGAGATTGTCACTAACCATGGCAGTCATTTCCAGAATCATCTAATGTCTGAATTGGCTCTCAAACTAGGTTTCCGGCAGGAACATTCGTCTCCTTATTATCCTCAGGCCAATGGACAGGTCGAGGCAGTAAACAAAACTCTTAAGATGATCTTGCAAAGGATAATTGATAGAAATAGATCCAATTGGCATCTTATGTTGTATCCGGCTGTATGGGCATACCGAACTTCCGTCAAGACTGCTACAGGTTTTACACCTTTTCGATTAGTTTATGGGTTGGAATCTATCTTTCCTGTTGAATGTGAAATTCCATCTCTTAAGTTAGATATTGAGCTCCTTCCAGAGACCTCTTGTCTCGAAGAGTGCCTCCTTCACTTGGAACATCTTGATGAGCAACGTAGAGATGCAGCCACAGTAAATGAAGCTCATAAGAAAAGGGTTAAAACCCAGTATGATAAAGTTGTCTGTCCTCGTGTCTTTTCTGAAGGTGACCTCGTCTTGTTCTACGACCAAGATAAGGACACCTTGGGGGTAGGAAAATTCAAACCTATGTGGTACGGTCCCTTCATAATTAAACACGTTTTAACAAAAGGGTCGTATAAGTTAATCGATTTCGAAGGAAACAAATTGGGGGAACCCCGAAATGGGCTCTACCTTAAGAAGTACTTTGCTTAAGTAGCAGCTAGGCAATGGCTTCTTTGTACATTATGTATATTTGTAAATATTTTGTCGAGAGTTTGTGATATGAACACTTTTTGGTCTACTTTGGCAGGTGTTGATGGATGACTTGGTCTATTTTGGATTCGCCGATGGTGCTAGTTGGCACACTCGGAATCTCGCTTTCGCAGCTTGGGTACTATATTATTCAACTGGTCAATTGATGGTATCAAGGGGAGTATGCATCGGTCCCGCTTCAAAAACTATGGCTGAGTATACTTTCGTCATTAATTTGCTATCTGAGGCAATTTCTCACGAAATCAACTCGTTGGTAGTTTATCTTGATTCACAATTGATTGTGTCACAATTAAATAACATTTATCGAGTAAGGGATCCATGTTTATATCACCAATATTTAAGGGCGAGGTTGTTGCAAAGATCATTTACTTATATTAATTATTTTCATATTCCAAGATCTCATAATTGGTTAGCTGATTCTATCACTAATCAAGCATTAGACTGGCACATCAATTATTCATCACAATAAATTAGGCATCAAAAAGTCAAACTGTATATATATATCATAAAGCATCTCGAGTGTACATAAGTCTGTCCAAAAAATATGCAAAATTGGGACTCAAATGCCCATAATCATGTCCACTATGTCTAATTCCCCGGCTCAGGATGAGCGGATAAGTAGGAAACTACTGCATTGGTTACACGCCTAAAAGTGCAGACCCACTCACGTGGCATGCCAACCACATGACGCTGCATCTCTATAGGAAGGTCCTCTACTGCTGCCATCGGCACTCGGTGGGTTAGCCTCACCAAATGCCGCTGAACTGTGTGTAGAGTTCGCTCCGTTGCTGCAGCCACCTCTTCGGCCCCTTGCCCGCGACGTTTGTACCATGGGAACTCATCTGGTCGTACAAGCCCAATATCTGGAACATGATCATTATATTAGTCATTTGAATCCTATAAAAAACATTTTCAAAGTTCATTATTATATTTGAAAAATAAAAAAAAATCATAACATCAAAAATCACTTACCAATGTCGCCCCATGCTGCAGTCGGTGGTAATCCTAGATCGGGATCTCCTCGGAAATCCAACTCGGCATAGGGGTAGTCATCAATGGCGATGATCTGCTGATCCCACCAGGAAAAGAAGTCGTCGTCGAAAGTAGTCCATGGGACCTCCCCACCTCCCAGACGTTTCATCAGGTCAGCCTACCTGCCCATTCGAGGATTTCGTGGGGCGCTGATTGAAACTGGCACTCTGGGACGAAGTGCAGGGACTCTCGCGAAGAAGAAAGAACACAAAATAGTCCCATAACAGAAGTTTTTGGTCTGTCCTCCTTGATAAAAGTGAGTTGGCTTTTCATGCTAGCCAGAAGAGGAGTACACGAATCAAACACAGTGGTGAGACAGTCAACTACCACGCTCATGGTTAGTCGTGATGCCTGATGCAGAGAAGCGGATCCGTTCACTCGAGCTATGATGAACAGGATTATCCTCAATGGTAGACTCGCCACATGTGTGATGGAAATCTAACTTCCGACTTTCTTCGGATGTCCCGGGAAATATATCCGTACGTATTCCTCGATCGAGAGACTATTCCGTGTTCTCCCCCAGGAATGTACTACCTCTCCCCTTCAGGAAAGGCCCGTGATGAAATATATATCTTCCACTTCTATCATGAGTGGCATCTAGTCGATCATAAAAGCATCCTCCTCGATGTTCCAATAATCAAGAAGCGTCTCGAGCAGACATGTGTTTGCTTTCATATTTGGCAATTTGAAGAATTTCAGCAAATTGCATCCCCGTAATGCATCCAAAGCCTTAGGACTATTCATAACTTCATCATCTACCACAATATGCTCTCTTTCTTGCCAGGTGACTGGCATCCTGAAAGAAAAATCAATTTGAACCGTTAGTTTTTATGTTTGAAATGTCTGCGGCATATACGCGGGTCCCTTTACACATAGTCGCGTGTAGGGCTCGCGTGTACACGGGTTTCATATTACCAACCCGTGTATATGCCACAGAGAAAGTTTTGGAAAAAACTCAACGGTAAAACATTAATGAAAACTTCTAAAACTAGTTACAATCAATTACAAGATAAGAATGAGAGTTACCTGGAGACTTTGGAAGAATCTGAATGACTGAATTTGGCGTATGGGAAGTTTGCTCCTTTTGCTCCACTTCTCTGCTCTCAAACTCAAATGGTGAAAACGACGAGTCCAAAAATCTTTTTATAAGATTTGAAAATGTCAAATTTTTTTCAAAAATTCATTTTGTTTGGTCTCATGTAACTTTTAACTTGGGAGCTTGGAATGTCGAGAATGGTTTGATTTTCAGGACATTTTGGATGTTTTCGACAGTTTTGAGACCATTCCATGACTGCTGACTCGTCATGGTAGGTATCGTTTTCTTACTGGCATATAGGTTAGGGAAGCCATTTTTTCCATTGCATTATGCATACTAGCCTCCATCTGTTGATACACTTTCCATAGAGTCGATCCCATCGTGTTATGGTTCGTGAACCATCTTCACTCACCGATTCTTTAAATCATGACACGATGGTAGAGCCATCCTATACATGGGCATCCTAGTTAGAACCTCACTAACATTTGTTGCCCATGCTGCTCCGATTTGAGTAGGCTCAGGAGT
Organism: Pinus taeda; assembly: GCA_000404065.3. NCBI lineage: Eukaryota > Viridiplantae > Streptophyta > Pinopsida > Pinales > Pinaceae > Pinus > Pinus taeda. The sequence continues at coordinate 50,265 of APFE030835212.1, forward strand.
CCTCTGTAGTCCTACCATGACTTATACGACGAAGACTCATTCCTCTTTGCTTCTTCGTTTCGTTCTGGCCTTATACCCCAGAGGCTCCTTTGTGTGGAGTTATACTACTGCATTGCATTTTGACTATCTGCACCTTTTGGCCTTAAGTCGGCTTCACCTGGACTCGTGTTTAAGCCAACTTTTGACCATGACGACTGCAAAATCAAACTTGGATACCTTTGACCTCTGTAGCTTGACACACCTTGACCAATGGAAGGAACACACCTTTGATTGTCTCTGGCCAGTTTTCGCCTCCCTGCATCGAGCATATGAACATTCCAATCCCAGGAACTAGATCATGTGCTTCGCTGACACTTGTTCTTTCCATTGTATTATAACATTATTTTATTCTTTTTCCATCTTTAAAGAAAAATAACAAAAAAAAGTTATATATTCCAAAAAATAGCGGGAACGGGACAATATTTCCATTTATTGTTGGCAGCTAGAGTCAGTTGTGTCGCCCTTGAACAAAACACTCGAAACAAAGTCTCCTCCGTTTTGGTGGGATTTAGTTTGACTTAGGTATGCCTTAACCTTGTTATTGAGTTAGTTCTCCTCCAATTGGTTATCTCTTCCAATCATATGGAGGGTTCGTTTGTGCCTCCTGCGCAACGAGCTTATACAGAGTCATTATATGCTGCCACATAGTCACATTGAGTCATGGTTTTGTTCAAGGGAAGTTAGCCTGAGTCGGCCTCTCTGCGGTGTCTCTTGACTTATTTTTCAGCCGACCATCCTTGGTTGTCAGTGTTATTTCTATCATCCCATCAGTCATATTAGTCCTTTACTCGTGCTGGTTTGAGAAGGTCTCCATTTACTTCTCGCTGGCGGGTCTTCTCCTTATCGACGACGACATCTTGCTCTAAGGACAGGCCTAGAGTTGTACCCTGGCCCTATTTTCATTATTGATATGTCACCTTGTGCTCAACATCGATCAGTATCATGGGTCTTTGACTGATTGGTTTCCCTTGTGTTCGACATTAGCTTACATTATCACACATTGGGATTCATGCAGTACCTTGGTTTCCATTTGACCCTATTGGTGGATACCTTGCCTCTGTGTCAGCTTTCATTATTGGTTGGTTTAGAGGGTTTCTTCCGTGTGCTAGCCACATCTTGTGTACGCCGGAAACGTACTTCGGTTGGGTTACTACATGTTTTTTGTCTGATTACTTCCACATTATAGGCCTATGGGTTACACTCGTGCTAGATTGATGGAGGGTGCCTTAATGCCTTCCTTCTAGCAGATCTTTCCCTATCGACTTCGACTCATTGCTTTGGGGCAAAGATCTAGAGTTCATTTGGCGGTACCTTGGGGTTTGCAGTCATTAGTGGTAGATCCTTCGCTATCGACAATGAGAAACCATCATTGTCTTCTGATCAATAGATTCTTACAGGTGTTCGACTCCAGCTCATCTATTCACACTTGTTGGATTATACTAGGTACCTTGACGATCACTATCATTATCGGCGAGTAGTCTCACGTTTGTTAATGGTATACATGAATGACCGGTAATCAAACGATTTCTCACATGGTCGACTTCAGATCATTTATTCTCATGCTGTAGAAATGTACCACGGTGGTCGGTGAAGACCTAAGGTTGTATCACCATTGATTGGTTCACTTGACAGTTGCTCATGTTGCTGCTAGTAGATACCACTTCACTTTATATGTTGTAGTCATTCATGGCGACATTTTATATGCTGGCACCTGAGTTTTCAGTGTAGTACCATCTTATTCCACCATGTTCAGTGGGTACTTTTTGGGATCAGCCTTTGATATCAGTGATCTGCTTCATCCTTCCACATCATTGACATTCTTATATGTGACATTCAGACATGTACTTGTTTGATCATGATCAGATGATCCATTATGTATTTTCCAGTCATTTATACTTGTATACTTGGTGGATCTGCTTGTAATTGATATGCGGACATGCCGTATATTCTCTGAGCATGGGTATGCCTGCTTCAGATAGTGTTTCTTTCTGATCTCCTTTTGTGGCTTGGCAGGCTGAATTCTGATGCAGTCCTTCTCAGTTTTCGACAGATTTCCTTTCCATGAACTTGCTTAATACATTTCGGCCATCATGTACCCCTTCTGACCTCATATATTAGGGGGCATCTGTTATAGCTCCAAATCTCACTCTTGAGTTTTGTGATGCTGCACTCATGACACAGGGCAACCCCTCCTTCCAGACCTGGTCCCAAATTTAAAAAACAGTGTTTTATTCCCTATACGTGACATTGCCTTGAGCTAAACGTGTGTATACGTGGGTTTGTGTATACCCAACCCGCGTGTATGTTTAAAAACACTTAAAAAAAAGTAAATCTCCTTAATTTTGGGTGGAGATCATGGGTTTTACTTGTTGATTACATGTTAGTGCTTGTGGTCCAACTGTTCCCAACAAATTCCCAATTAAAAAACTACTTTGGTAGAAGTATAAAAAGGCTTCTATGGGAAGGCCAAAGGGAGAGAAGAGAGAGAAAGATTACTATGCTGACAGTTTCCTGACCAGGTCTGAAGATCCTTGTGCCTCCTGCACTTCCCCCATTCTACAGGAAACCCTTTTTTCCTTGTGTGTGTTGATGATTTCATACTACTTGAGAGGTCATGGAGTAAGTCATGGAAGGAGTTTGTTAAAGGCTTGAGACTGGACGAATCCAGAAGATGGTTCCGCTTGGAGCCTGCAAAAGGACGAATCAGGTGAAATTATTCCTTTTATGTACTTTACTTGTCTATATTAAAAGAAACACATGTCTTTTTTCCTGATATAGATCTTCTTCATGTTATGATATTCATATTATGATTCATATGTGAACGATTGTTTAATTGCATAACTAACTACCTTTCCTTATAATATGAAGATGGTTTCTTTATGATGCTCAGTCCATATACTGTTGTACTTTCTTGAATTGATTGTTTTGCAGGTCAAAGGAGCAAAAGGGACTCCAAGAAGGGTTTGGACCCTGGAAGGCTCTTCTAAAACGTAGGACCTCAGGTACGCCCCCTATCGTAGAGTTTTCTTATAGTAGCATTATGACTGTATGGAATGTGTGTTTCTTTACATAGATAACCTCCAGTCTGCTAGGGTATTCACCCAACACCCTAGGGGAGTTTATCCCACAACAATATGTAAAACAACTTTCTTCACCATGTGTCGTCCCATCCTGTGAACTATTGTGAAGATACTCCAACATAATGCCAACATCTCTCTGCACACTTCCAGACCTCATGATTCGAACTAGTTGGGTGATCAATCCAACTGTCATGCTCAAACCATAAGAATGCACATCCTTATACCTAGACCAGTCTTTTCTCAGACTCTGCCACACCATGGACTCACCAAGAATCTCTCCCATGCTCAGGTCCATGGAAACTCCATCCCATCTGCAACATGCCATGATGCTAATGCCAAACCATTCTTGCTTCACCTATCATACCTACTCAACCTGTTTTAAGGACTCACTGCCATGAGCAGCTAACAATGAGCCCCATATTCTAAGTCATCTAAGAAGATGTAGAGGTAGTAGAGCCTGAAGGCTCACCCTCACTAATAAGCTCAATCCATCTGTCAGGATCCTCTATCTCCATTCTCTCCAGATATGCAACCCGATCCTTCTCATGGACATTCGGCCTCACTTAAACATCATCGTCATCATCATCCTCAACCTCCTCTAGTCTTCTTGACAAATCCAAGATACTATCAGATAGTGTCCTGATAACCAATGATTGTTCAGTAAGCTTTGCCTCAGCAGTAGACAACCGCTTACACACATCATCCATGCGCTTCTCATCCTCCTTCTGCATCATTGCCAATTTATAATCAGTTTTGGTCACACCAACGGGTACATCTTCCCTTCCATCATAAATTTATAGCTTCTTCAAATGTGGAACAATCATAGCGTCATATTGTTTCAAGAATTCCATTCCGAGCATAGCTTCATAGTCATCAATCCGCACTATAGTGAAGTTGACTTTCCTAGTCCACTCACCTAGTGTTTTGTCCACTCCTTCAGCTACACCAAGCACAGAATCAGGAGGAGAATTCACTGTCTTCATTTGTGCCTTCACTGATACAAACTTCAGCCCAATCCTTCTCACAACATCCTCATTCATGAAGTTGTGAGTAGCCCCACTATCTACCAAGTGAGTACATCAGCGCCCCCAATCTTCATTGGAACATACTCCAAGTTGTTCCTTTCAAGATATCTCCGAGAGACCACTTTCGTAGCAGGTGCAGCTCCAAGTATCTGCATCATCCCCACAGAAGCTTCTTCTTTCTTCATATTAGACTGTGCAATAACGGCCACTTTCGGTCTGGAAGGACAATTATTCAATGTATGTGATTCAGCACATATCCAACACTTCAATGCTTTCTTCATCTTCCTCTTCTCATCTGATTTCGAAGCATCATATTTCTTCTTCTCTTTCCACTTATCAAACTTCTTCTTTTTCTCATTAGAAGTTTCATCATAATGCTCCACCAAACGATCCACAACAGCAAAAGCCTCTTCAAGTGTTTTAATATTCTGCCTCTTCACTTCATTGCATGCCCAAGGTTTCAATTCAATAATGAAGTTGAACACCTTGTCCCTCTCTGCCATGTCAGGAAGTTCTAGAATTGCTCTTGCAAACTCCGGCTGATATGTCTGTAGGTCCCCTGTATGCTTAATAAACTTAATCTTCATCCTTGCTTCCCATGTTTCATCCTGAGGACTGAAGTGGGTCTTCAAATCCTTCTTCATATCATTCCACTGAGTTATGTCATTAGCACTACCATTGGCAATATGATCTATCCTCCTTCGCCACCACATCTTAGCATCCTTCATCAAGAATTGAGCAGCTACCTTCACCTTTGTCTCATCATCGGATAGACCCAAGCATTCCAAGTATTGCTCCATATCCCAGAGAAATTTACCAAGAGTCTTTGCACTTCTTGTACCATCATAAGATTCTGGTTCCTTAATCTTCACATGAGACACTCCAACACCTGAGTTATGCCTCACGACCTTCTTCAACACCGCTATCTCATATTTCGCTTCATCAAGAGATTTCTGCAAGTTCAAGATTTGTACCAAACCTCGGTCTCTTGCTTCTCCAATCTCCTTGACTTCATCTTCAAGTTGTGTACACTTGGGATCAGTGTACTCATATTGAGTCTGATGTTCATCGAGTTCTTCCCTCATCTTCGCATTGTCTTCTTGATCTTTAGTGACCTTGGCCATTTTCGCAGCCCAATAATGCTCCAATTTCTCCATTCTTTCCAATATCATTTCTATGAAAGCCTTAGTTGCATTGTGGCTAGATTCACTTGTTACAACATGATATTCACCTGCCATGTCTGCCAACAGCTTCCTTCTTTGTGATCTAGTATAGACCATCCACTAGCTTCACCAAGTTCCGTACAAAAACCGAACCATCCCTTGTTCCACTTGTATGTGAAAATTGCTTCCTTCACCTGCAAGTACCCTGATTCCATTATCACTTCGTCAAGCTTCTTCAACCCTGAATCAGGTTCAACACCGGCACCAATTCACTAGAACTAGCTCTGATACCAATTGTCACGAAGTGTAGTTGTGTATCAGCTTTCAGCACTTCTATACCCGAATCAACTGCTTCTTGCAAACCCCCTTTACACTTCACTAGGCTCTGATACCAACTATCACACCCCTACACCCATGGTAGTCTTTCAACTGCTTATGGCAAGGTGCGGCACCACTGAACACTTTCTTTTCACCAATACTTATGTTCATGAACTATGTCTTAACATTCGATACTTAGTTTATTTTCTTTACCAAGTATTAAGATTATCCTTTATACTAATGAACACCCATACACGTTCATTATCCACAACAATTAACATATACAACACAATTGCAACACTATAAAGGGAGGGGAAACTCCTTGATATGAGTCTGCCCAATTCAATATATTTTCACTTTTCATATAATTACAAGTATTACTTTAGATACCCCAAGTTTCATACTTAGATAAATTTCCAACTTTTTGTCTTTGCCACAGGCTGCCCACCTCATGCACACCTTGCACGGTGGTCACCTTCACAATCCACACTTAGTCGTTTTCCGGTTTGCCAACTCGTGTGCACGAGTGCCCTAACTGGGTACCCATCTGATGCATGACACGGTTGGGCAGGCGCGCCTTCATGCAACCCTCCACCCAACTCGTTCACCCGAGTTACCAACTCGTCAGGTGGGCACATTCGTGCGACCCTCCACCCGAATCACAAACTCATCGAGCGGGCATCTTCGTGCGATCGTCCAACCAAACTTTGTTCACTGGTCGGGCGGCCACGCATTTATGCGGCCCTCCACCCGAACTCGTTCAACACAGGTGGGCGCCTTCGTGCAACCTACACCCAAACTCATTCACCATAGGCGGGCCCGCCTTCGTGCGGCCCTCCACATGTTCAACTCGTTCAAGCTTCTTCTCGGCTGCGCCTTCATGCACGGTATACCTGTAGCTCGCCTAACTTCGTGTCACTGGCTTTCAACTCACCCGAAGTGCGGGCACATAAGATCTGGGCCCCTTCGCACCTCAACCTTCGTCATATGACTGTGTTGTCCACCGAATGATTGAATGCCTCAACTCGTCCATTCATCCATCCATATATATAGGTGCTAGCATGGTTAGCTCGTCCAGCCAGCCCACACCCAGCTCGCCTAAATGACTTGTTTATTTTGTGCAACTCGCCCATGAGGTGGGTTGGCCCGCCCAACTTGTGTGACCGCCCCGTCAACTCTCCCAGCGCCTATAAACTCGTCCATGGACTTTTCTTCTTCGCATTTTCGCCTAAGTCTTCGCTCGCACTTCGCACGGTGTTGATGCCTCGGACCGCAAGTCCTTACACAGTTGGTCTGGATTTAGGTGACTACGTTTCCTTGGCCTAGGATTATCTGGATTCGCAGTAAGATAAGGAATAATCATGGAATGCCCATGCAGAGCTTTCATAAGTCTTATCTAATTCCATTAAAAAAAAATTTTCTTGTCTCACTTGTCCATGTCCAATTCTCAATCAGAATCAATTCTATGTCATGTAAATATTAAACTAACTTAATTGTTAATTACTCCAATCTATATATAAATATAAAATTTACATGGATCCATACATATATATATATATATATATATATATATATTAAATCGATCAATTTTGAATAGATTATAAAGCAATTTAGGATACTAAAACACTTTTGCTTATGCCAATCACATACAGTAAAGTCAACACATTGATTTTAGCAATATAAATTCAGATAAAAATATAAATAGAAATAGATATAAAAATTAGCATACCTAGGAAATTAAAATAGAAATCAAAATGTAAACAAAAATCATTATATTGATTTTAGTGTACATTTTTAAATTATTTATTGTTCAAAAGTATACTGAAATCAATACATTATTGTCATGTCTCCATATTAATTCGAAAAAAATAAAAAATAAATGAATTACCATGGTGATTTAAACCATATACTATAATAACACTTAACAAAACACACATGTAAAATATGTCATATACTATTCATTTAATTCATAGTTTAACATGCTATATATTACATTTAATCCATTGTTTAACATGCTATATATTACATTTATTGTTGAGTACAAATTTTGGATTATTTTAATATGTCAAGCCTACGAAAGATATTAATTTCTAAACTCCTCTGCACTTTGAGCTATGGCAGAAGCCGGCCTTGAGGCACTTGTCGACTGTCCTCCAACTGTCCCTCCTGCCTCGACCTTCTTGCTCCATCGATGGTATCCTCCCATCCATTTTCATTCGATGGCCGGTGGGTCTCCTATTAGCTTCGCCAGTGTATTCTGGGGGTTTTCTTTGTGTTTATCTGATATGCTCTCAGCTCTTGGTTATTCTAGCTTGTCGTCGGGGTTTCGTTCTCAGGTGAACTTTTTACATTAACAGTCATGGCTGGGCAAGGCATGAGGGTTCTATGTTGTTGCCTTCACCACCATTACATGACCTTATTAGGTATGCTTAATCTATCGACCTTTGTTCTTCCTCCATGCACACCGGAGTCTCTATTATTGTGATTTTATATTATTCAATGACTTGTTCTCTGTGTTATGTTTCAGGTTCTCCCGGTAAAGTCCCAACACTCTAGAGATCTTCAAAGGATGATTCATCTGGGTTCTGGCATGACTTCATGCTCTAGCCAGCTAAGACCCTATCAGTATGTTAACAAATTTGGCTTGTAGTCTTTGATGGCATGATAAAGAGAGAGAATGTCTCTAGCCTTTTGAAAAATCCCTCAGAAGGGCTTTCAGTTTCATTTTTGGTAGCACAAAGGGTTGGTTTTTAGTGAACATATTGTATATATTTGGTTGAACAGAAAAGGGTTATGCCCTTGAGGCTCGCCGCTGCAGTTATTTCATATTTTTTCTTGGTTAGAATATATATACATACAGGTGGTTGTTCTAAGCCCTGGGCTTATCCGACAAATCCTTAAGGTTATGTTGGAAGGGTTCCAAGCCCTATTCGGAAGCGTTGTTAGCTTTATGAGCCATGGGATTTTATTGAACTTTAACGAGATGCCTCATGTATTTCTAGTGTCAGTTCCATTTTGACAATATATATAAATATATAGATGTGTTGGCTCATATTTTTGTTTGTTATAGTTTTCGGCAGTTATTGAACTTTATGTCTTCTTCTGGTTATCTGAATGTTGCTATTTCCGTTTTCGTGTTCTCGTTCATTGATAAACTTGGCTTAGTCTCACATGCATGAATTTTTGTACTCTTAACTCGATTTGGTTTTAGTTTATATATGTTTCCTTCAGAGATTGTCTTGACTTAATGTATAAATGCCTGCGAATCTATAATTGGTAAATATGTACATGTTTTCCCTTCTCTGTAATTATGGCCCAAGGCTCAGATTCTTGTCGTGGTACAAGGGAGTTTCACGTGGTAAAATTCCGGCTTTCCTTTCTTAACATTCTTTGTCATAACTCTAAGATTCCTTTATGGCTTTTGTACATTTCGATCTTTGGAGAGGTGAACTACTGTAATTCTATAGGGTTTCTGTTGCTAATAATATATTTGTTTGTTTAAGTTATCATTGATATTTAAGAAACATGTCTTAGCTGGTTGTTTACTTATCTTTATTTGTTATATCAATTTCTTTGATAGTGGAACAACTATTTATTTCTTTCTGGTTAATGCGAAATGTAGATATTCCTCTTTTTGGGTGTTCTTGTTTTTTTTGTCAGTTCTTCCTTTTAAGAGAAATTTAACTGTGACTACCTTTCTTTCGATCTTTCCATCTTGTTTCTTTTGCTTAGTTTTCTAGGTTCATCTTCTGCTACATCCCACAAGGTTAACTCCTTAATTTCCCTTTCTTTTATGTAAATAAAACTACATGTACAACATAGGTCTATGTTTTATCTAAAATTTACAAATTCAATAGAATTATAGGTTTATTAATTTCCTTCATTCTCAGATATTTACTATATAGTATTAAAATCCAAGGTTCATATATTAGCATTTCAAGAATTGTTAAATTTGCCATTCTCTGTCATCTACTATACAATCTTATGACTAAAATAACTTTCACAAATTTTTATACTTACCCGAATTCAGTTTTAAAAGAAAATCAACTGTCAAAGTCACCTTTGTAATTCAACAATTTTTTATCCTCCCAACCATGAGACTTGTCCTTTTCTCACAAGACAGATGTCTTCTTGCAAGGCTTCAAGCACTTTGTAATTCAACAAATTTTTATCCTCCCAACCATGAGACTTGCCTTCAGGTCCTTTTCTCACAAGACAGATGTCTTCTTGCAAGGCTTCAAGCACAATGTCTGGTCACCACCAGACTTAGCTTCCTCCTGTCTGACCTTTCAGCACGACAAAATATTCTCTCTCTCTCCTCTTGGTTCTCTAAGATACCCATTGATAACCTCTGAAGTCCTTTTTGGAAAATTCATAATCAAGGAGGTAGTTAGGGTTAGGTAACTGCATATCCCAATTTTCTTGATATGAAAGAGTTACAAAATTTGTTAACACTCCAAAATAGTTTCATTTATAATTATCAAATTTAAATACTTAACTCAAATAGTAATAATAATATCCCGTTTAAGAAACATCACAATTATAAATTAAATAAAAATTAATAACATCAGATTTAAAATAAATAAACATATTAACATAAAAAATAAATTAGAAATTTAAATATCCATTAAAATTAAGGTATTCATTTTAATCTGATTAAACATTTTTATTTTATATACTGATTAAACAATTTTATTTTATTTTTATTCAACTTATTCTTCAAGTGAGTTTTGAAATGTACTTCTTAATCACATATACTGAAATCACCACATCCGCAAATATATAATTATCTTATATAATTTTACTAATAAAAGTGTTGATTGTAAACTTATATTACTAATGTGAATGCCACATTTATTTTAAAATCGGACACTTTTAACATTAAATTCAAAACATTCAAATTTCATCATTTAAAATTTATTTTTCATGCTCATGCATTGTAATTAAAACTCTTTAGGTTTTCGGTTGTATAATTATCATTATATTAGAAATGTGTTTTTTATAACTTATTATGTATTAATATGGTGATTCGCAGTTCTTTTGATTCATCTCAATTTGAATATAAATATTTGAATATAATTTTTTTTGATATATATATAAATATGATATGATAAAAAAGAGATTAAATATCAAATAGTGTAAATAATTTCCAAATTTTATTTTATTAAAATATATATTTAATATAATTATTTATTAGAATATCAAATTATTATTATTATAAAACTTTGCATAGATCTAATCTCAATGTATGGTAAGGAATTTTTATGTAATAAAATTTAAATTTTCAAAATAAACTTTGACTTGTGCCAATAATATGTACTCAAACCAATACATTGTTTTTGTTGATATGTTTACTCTATTGAAAACTTTGGATTAGAAATTGAATAAAGATGAAAATCGAATAGAAATTGTTATAAAAATAGAAATAGAAGTTGAAATACAAAATCATATTGAAATTAAAATTAAAATAGATATATATAGATTAAATATAAATTGATATAAGGGAAGACAGGTGGGGGGTTGGAGATTTCATGGAAACTAGGGTCTATGTTTATCTATTTTAAGTTTAAACTACCTTTATGGCCTTGTCATATTTTATTCTCTTCAAACCATAAATATTATTTCCTTTGGAGATTCCATGATCTTACTTGACATATCCAATAGAAGACACCATGATCTTACTTGACATATCCAATAGAAGACCCACGAAAAGGATCTTTGATTAGAAACCATAATCTCAAGATCTTAATATTTGATTTTCACAATGGAATTTCAAATAAAACACTTTCATGTAATGTTCCTTTCCTAATAAGTGGAGTTGGTAGACCTTTATCCTAGTTCTCCTATCCTATTGGGTTAGGGTTAGGTAACTTTGGAAGTAATTAATCTAGTAATTTGGAAGTGTTTGATGGTCATTTTTTATCTCATCAAGATTATAAGTATGATGTTTTTTTTTCAAGGATGATTCGGTATAGTTTTCCAATACCTACTATTTTTAGTAAGTTAGTTTTGAGTATTGAATGGGTCAACTGGCATGGTTACTATTATGGTTATTACTTTCAACATTAATGGTTCGATAAATTTTAATGATTATCTTAACATTTTATATATTTTGGTGGTTTTAAATAAAATAATGATGAGTTATTAAAGTTAGATCAAAGATTTAAATTTATCATTATTTTAATATTTTTAATGAATGGATTGTAAGGGCCAATTATAAAGTGAAAAATATTTTATTTAAAAAGAAAAATAAAAAGGAATGGAACCTTTACTTGGGAAACTAAAAGTGGTTTTATTTAGTCCCGGGTCGCTTGGTGAAGAGGGTTAAACTTTTTCGAATAGTTATAAAAGAAAATTTGTGGAGTCCATTTCATATGTGGGTTTTCATATTTGAGATTATGTCTCCTTTGTTTGTGATGTTTAAACTTCTATATTCTTTGGAAAGAAAATTTATTTTAGATATTTCTATTGTATTTATACTATAGTAATGTTGCTACAATTATATTTATGCATTTCCAAATTTAAAGGGTATACTTGAATTATGTTTTTAAATTTGAGTATTGTTCATTTTGATCATACATTGTAACCCAACTCTAAAAAACAAATATGAGCTATATCAATTTGTGGGTTTTCCTAGATATTTTTATTTTTTGAGTTATTCATTTGATAATACATTGTAACTCAACACTAAAAAATAAATATGAGCTATACCAATTTGTTGGTTTTCCTATATATTTTTATTTTTTGAGTTATTCCATGGTTTCCAAGAATATGAGTTATATCAGTTTGTGGGGTTTCCTAAATATTTTTATTTTTTAAGTTATTTTATGGCTTTGAGTACTATCATTGTTAAAAAAAGGTAAATGTATGTTACAGTGGTATCATAACAGTATATCGTTCCATTACAATACTGATAGAAACAAGTTTGCTACAAATTTTCTTCTAGAAAAACAAAGCCCAATTGAGGGACAAAATATAGGTAATATGGGAGATAGAAACCCTATCAGTTAGAACCCTGAAGAACATTATTTGAATTTTCTGAACAACTTGGTTAGAGGGGAAAATCTGCAAAGTAATGATACCAAGCACATTATTACTAGTTCAACCTTTTGACACAATTGATGGCTAGACGATTGGGAGTTGATATTGGTAGTAACAATACAAAAAATGGAGATAATAATGGGGCAACACTGGTAAGGAATATAATTATGTTCATGTAGGTAGTCAAAATTAGCCAACTAGAACCCTCAGTTTGAGGCATTTTATGCCTAAATTCCCATCTAGAGCACCAAAACCAGTTGAAAACGAACCATAAGCCAAATTTCAAAATTACTTAATGGAGGATTGGAAAAAGAGTGGTGTGTAGTTTTAGGCTACTATATGAATTAAAAATTATATTGATGTGAGGATGAAACATAGACCGTAAAGAGGTGAAAAGGCACATAATTGTTATTTGGAGAGGAATGTTGGAAAATGGACTTTGCCATATTATGATGGTTCAAGGAATAGTTTAGTACACGCATAAGTTTATAAGTTTGATACCTATTTCCAACTCAACCAATGCCAGAGGAATACACCACAAAATATGTAGTTATAGAACTTGATGGAATAGCACACAAATAGTGGCACCATGGGATCATCATCATGGGACATGAAAATATCAATTCATATGAATATTTACAAAGAGGTTGTGTTATCACAAAACCTAGTCATGATAGGCTGCGGATTAGGTAGACCTTGAGTAACTATTTCAAACCAACTTTTGGCTGAGGCTTAGCCTCCTCAACCTGAGAGGGCTCTCTCACTAGGTTAAAGATTTTGATAATGATTTAGATGGCTAACTCTGTGAAACAAGTGAAGAAATATGAATGCTTGAACACAATTAGTAAAAATCCATTGTGCTCATGGAGTCAAGAAATGCTTCAGTATGACGATAAAATTAGCTTTACATGGAAGTCAGGGCATCTAGAATTCAACATATGGAGAGTACATCAGTAGTATAAAGGAAAACATAGTTTATAAATGTATGAAGGAAGTTAGAGCATAACCAATGAATTCTAAGTAATCATGCATTCATACCACTGTAAGTAATGAGAAGAGGGGAACCATAAGACATTTTACACATTGAATTCCTTCTGAATCCTGAGAAGCAAAGCCAAATACTGTATTACTTAAAACAGAGTCTTACACAAAAGCACCATATGAGAGTTCTTTACAAAAAATTCCAACCCTTTGTGTATTACATCTTCTCCTATATATAGATTTTATTCCATGACTTAGATTCCTTCCTCTAGGATGAGGATAATTCGAATTCTACCTGACCTGACCCCTATTGACACTTAAAACTAACTATTTAATGTAATTGACTGTTAACTGTCAATTTTAGAGACCTAAAACAATTAGGAGTGTAACTCCTCATTATGATTACAACAACCTTATCTAGGAATTAAACATTCCTTTTGACACCTATAAATCCATGAATTCTAATTTGATGGTTCTCATAACCCTCCAGCTGCCTCATCCTTTTACTGTTCCTGGAAACTAGGAGACTGTTGCTTGCTCTGTTTAGGCTGAAAAATAGATGTTGGGACAGAGCTCATATCTTCTCCTACAAAATTTATTTTGAAAAATGGAAGGCGGCTCTTGTGAACCAATACGTGCTGAACAAAAACCTCTCTTGGGTTTTTGAAATACTTTTCGTACTACCCAGAATACGTCTTTGTAAAACATGTGTTAAACAGGAAAAGCCAATTTGTGAAAAACTGCACCTACAGCAGTTCCGTAGCACAAGTTCAGCCATAACTTTCTCCCACCTCAGAATGAAATTAAAGAAACTGAAAGAGGTTTCTGTATTTTAGTATGTTAGGAAGAAAAACCTCTTTCAGTTTTCCAAAATCAGCTTTCAGTTGCTCAAGAGACCTTTTGGAAATTGAATAAAAGTAATTTTTCTGTTGAAAAAAGGCTGCTTCAGTGATTTCGTAGCACAAAACTAGTTTTTTACACTGTCTGTGCTATAAAAACGTGAAGTCATAGAAAGTTTCAATTTTTTTTCAAAATGACTAAACACATGACTTTCAAAACATGATATGAGATCCATAAAGTGTAAAACAAGGTTGTTGAGCTTTATTTGATGATGGAAATGAGACTCTAACCTATGACTTAGACTCTAAAAACCATAAAAGAGACTTAACCACCATCTAACATTATGAGCTAGGAACAAATGTAAAATGTAAACCTTGACACAAGCTTGACACATAGAAATAATGTGTGATGTGGGACTAGTGATGAGCAAGAACGAAGTGTTAACCCTATTTGACCATACCAACAAGACTCTTTTCTAGATCTTAGACACTAGAGAAACCATGGAAAGACTAGACCAAGACTAACACCAATCCTTTGGAATAGAACTGGCTTCGAATTTATAAATCATTTCTTAAGTGATAATACTGGCTCCACTTGGGATAGTGTGCCCTTGTGGTACACTAAGAACTTGTAGCTCCAGTGCCGCTATCCATTCTCTAGAATAAAGCCCTGAACTTCTGCCCAATCTGCTCCTCAAGCCTTTAATGATTTTTTGCAAAAAGAATTCAAATTGCACCTACTGAAATAGATGGTCAGTCAACCTACCCTGATCTTATTTGCATCTACTTACCTACCCTATCAGTTGCAATCTCCCCTTGTAGCTCAAGGAACATGAAACTTCCGATGAAGCCAATCATCGATCTGATCTGACACTTGAATCTCTTGACTATGCTTGAAGCAAAAATAAACCACATACTGAAATAACGAAGGAAGCATGAGGTGTAACTATTCTTCAAGATGAAAATATAACTGGAATCCTGAACAGTAAATCTTTTCCATGTAGTTGCCTATAGGGTCAAAAAACACATGGTTAGTTTGATGATTCTCATAGCATCTTGTTACTTCTAACAACTGATCTTCCAGTATTTCTTCTTGGTGTTTGTAACCATTTTCATGCTCTTTACGATCAAAAGACTGGCAAGTTTGCTGCATCTTCTCATTCATATTAGACGATGTAACACGGTTTTAATAGGTGAACGCCTGTTGATTTTCATGTTGCATTTCATGGGATGTTATACTTTCTCCTTGTTGTCGAAATGTATTGTTATGAAGAGCCTCTAAAATTTCCTCATCCATAAATTCATTATCATCATAACAATCCTCCAAATACTGAATAAGACTTAAAGAATGTTTCAACAATCTTTGAGCAGCAATAAGGAAGGATGACATTCTTTATACATCTCATAGAATTCATCATGAAAATTAGCAAGCGAATATATTGAACCATTTTCCAAACTTTTATACCAAGACCATGCTTTTCCTTCTAAAGTGGTCATAAACATCCTCATGAGACAATCTTCAGGGAACTAAACCTTAAGACTGCGTACATGCATATGGTACCTAACCAAATGAAGAGCAACATTGTCCTTCTTTTCATCTTTGAATATTGGAAGATCATCTAACCATTTGACCTTTGGCATAGGATTTGGAAAACTAGGGATATGAGACTGATTCATAGGAGCATACCTGGTATTCATTCTTACAATGGAGCTCATCTTGAAACTTCATCAAGCTACTGATCTTCTAGCAGTGGAGTCACCTTCCAATTTGTTACTCGATGTGTGGAGTCACCAAGGTAGTTTTGCAGCCTCAAAAAAGATGTCTGAGCTCCTGCTACCTTCAGAAGTTCAGCTTCTTAATTTCGGGAATGAATAGACTTCAGGCTCCTAGCAGACGCACCAAAATGTTATTACAAAACCTAGTCATGATACACTGCTGATCAGGTAGACCTAGAGTAACTATTTCAAACTAGCTTTTGGCTGAGGCTTAGCCTCCTAAACCTGAGAGGGCTCTCTCACTAGGTTAGATATTTTGATAATGAATTAGATGGCTAACTCTATGAAACAAGTGAATAAATATGAATGGATGAACACAATCAGCAAAAATCCATTGGGCTTATGGAGTCAAGAAATGCTTCAGTATGAAAATAAAATTAGCTTTACATGGAAGTCAGGGCATCTAGAATTCAACATATGGAGAGTACATCAGTAGCATAAATGAAAACACAGTTTACAAATGTATGTAGGAAGTTAGAGAATAACCAATGAATTATAGGTAATTACACATTCATACCACTGTAAGTAATGAGAAGAGGGGAACCATAAGACATTTTGCACATTGAATTCCTTTTGAATCCTGAGAAGCAAAGCCAAACACTGTATTACTTAAAACAAAGCCTTACATAAAAGCACCATATGAGAGTGCTTTACAAAAAATTCCAATTCTTTGTGCATTACATCTTCTCCTATATATAGACTTTATTCCATGACTTAGATTCCTTCCTCTAGGATGAGGAGAGTTCGAATTCTACCTGACCTGACCCCTATTGACACTTAAAACTAAGTATTTAATGTAATTGACTGTTAACTGGCAGTTTTAGAGACCTAAACCAATTAGGAGTGTAACTCCTCATTATGATTACAACAACCTTATCTAGGATTTAAACATTCCTTTTGACACCTATAAATCCATGAATTCGAATTTGATGGTGCTCATAACCCTCTAGCTAGCCCTTGATGCCTCATCCTTTTACTGTTCCTGGAAGCTAGGAGACTGTTCCTTGCTCTGTTCTAGGTGAAAAACACGTGTTGGGACAGAGCTCGTATCTTCTCCTACAAAATGTATTTTGACTGAAGGTGGCTTTTGTGAACCAATCCGTGCTGAACAAAAAACTCTCTTGTTTTTTTGAAATACCTTTCCTATTGGCCAGAATATGTCTTTGAAAAACATGTATTAAACGGGAAAAGTGAGTTTGTGAAAAACTGCACCTATAACAGTTTCATAGCGCAAGTTCAACCATAACATGCTCCCACCTCAGAATGAATTTGAAGAAACTGAAAGAGGTTTTTGTAGTGTAGTATGTTAGGAAGAAAAACCTCTTTCAGTTTTCAAAAATTGGCTTTCCATTCCTGAAGATACCTTTTGGGAATTGACTACTTCAAATATTTTTTCTGCTGAAAAAAGGCTGCTTCAGTGATTTCGTAGCACAAAATTGGATTTTTACATTGTTTGCGTTACGAAAACGTGGATTTGTAGCAAGTTTCAAAATTTTTTCAAAATGGCTAAACACATGACTTTCAAAACATGATATGAGATCCATAAAGTGTAAAACAAGGTTGTTTAGATTTATTTGATGATGGAAATGAGACTCTAACCCTATGACTTAGAGACTAAAAACGATAAAAGCAACTTAACCACCATCTAACATTATGAGTTAGGAACAAATGTAAAATGTAAACCTTGACACAAGCTTGACACATGGAAATAATGTGCGATGTGGGACTAGTGATGGGAAAGAACGGAGTGTTGACCCTATTTGACCATACAAACAAGGCTCTTTTCTAGATCTTAGACATTAAAGCAACCATGGAAATACTAGATCGATACTAACACCAATCCTTTGGAAAGGAACTGATGCTCCGAATTTAGAAATCATTTCTTAAGTGATAACAGTGGCTCCACTTGGGATAGTCTGCCCTTGTGGTACACTAAGAACTTGTAGGTCTAGTGCCGCTATCCATTCTCTAGAATAAAACTCTAAACTTCTGCTCAATCTGCTCCTCAAGCATTTAATGATTTTTTGCAAGAAGAATTCAAACTCCACCTACTGAAATAGATGCTTAGTCAACCTACTCTGATCTTATTTTCATCTACCTACCTACCCTATCAGCTACAATCTCCACTTATAGCTCAAGGAACATGAAACTTCCAATGAAGCCAGTCATCGATCTGATCTGACACTTGAATATCTTGACTATGCTTGAAGCAAAAATAAACCACATATTGAAATAACCAAGGAAGCACGAGGTGCAACTATTCTTTAAGATGAAAATATAACTGGAAGCCTGAACAATAAATCTTTTCCATGTAGTTAGCTATAGGGTCAAAAAACACATGGTTAGTTTGATGATTCTCATAGCATCCTGTTAGTTCTAACAATTGATCTTAAGTCACACAACCTTTATTTGATATGCTATCCAACTACTTTTCTGAATGATTCCCACAAACAATGTAATTTTTTGTCATTATTATGATCACTCTTTGATGTAAGTTGCTGCAAGGAATTACAAAAATGATCAGCCTTTTCCTCTTCCTGAGGGTTATACAAAATTTCTTCCAGTATTTCTTCTTGGTGTTTGTAACCATATTCATGCTCTTTATGATCAAAAGACTGGCATGTTTGCTGCATCTTCTCATTCATATAAGACGATGTAACATGCTTTTCATAAGTAAACGCCTGCTAATTTTCATGTTGCATTTCATGGGATGTTATACTTTCTCCTTGGTGTCGACATGTATTGTTATGAAGAGCCTCTAAAATTTCTTCATCCATAAATTTATCATCATCATAACAATCCTCCAAATACTGAATAAGACTTAAAGAATGTTTACAACAATCTTTGAGCAGCAATAAGGAAGGATGACATTCTTTATACATCTCATAGAATTCGTCATGAAAATTAGCAAGCGAATATATTGAACCATTTTCCAAACTTTTATACCAAGACCATGCTTTTCCTTCTAAAGTGGTCATAAACATCCCCATGAGACAATCTTCACGGAATTGAACCTTAAGAATACGTACATGCATATGGAACCTAACCAAATGAAGAGCAGCATTGTCCTTCTTTTCATCTTTGAATATTGGAAGATCATCTAACCATTCGACCTTTGGCATAGGATTTGGAAAACCAGGGATATGAGACCGATCCATAGGAGCATACCTGGCATTCATTCTTGCAATGGAGCTCATCTTGAAACTTCATAAAGCTACTAATCTTCTAGCAGTGGAGTCACCTTCCAATTTGTTACTCAATGTGTGGAGTCACCAAGGTAGTTTTGTAGCCTCAAAAAAGATGTCTGAGCTCCTGCTACCTTCAGAAGTTCAGCTTCTTAATTTTGAGAATGAATAGACTTCACGCTCCCGACAGACGCACCAAAATTTTATCACAAAACCTATTCATGATAGGCTGCTGATCAGGTAGACCTTGAGTAACTATTTCAAACTAGCTTTTGGCTGAGGCTTAGCCTCGTAAACCTGAGAGGGCTCTCTCACTAGGTTAAAGATTTTGATAATGAATTAGATGGCTAACTCTATGAAACAAGTGAAGAAATATGAATGGTTGAACACAATCAGTAAAAATCCATTGGGTTTATGGAGTCAAGAAATGATTCAGTATGACAATAAAATTAACTTTACATGGAAGTCAGGGCATCTAGAATTCAACATATGGAGAGTACATTAGTAGCATAAAGGAAAACACAGTTTACAAATGTATGAAGGAAGTTAGAGCATAACCAATGAGTACTAAGTAACCATACATTCATACCACTGTAAGTAATGAGAGGAGGGGAACCATAAGACATTTTGCACATTGAATTCCTTCTGAATACTTAGAAGCAAAGCCAAATACTGTATTACTTAAAACAAAGTCTTACACAAAAGCATCATATGAGAGATCTTTACAAAAATTTCCAACTATTTGTGCATTACATCTTCTCCTATATATAGATTTTATTCCATGGCTTAGATTCCTTCCTCCAGGATGAGGAGAATTCGAATTCTACCTGACCTGACCCCTATTGACACTTAAAACTAACTATTTAATACAATTGACTGTTAACTGGCAGTTTTAGAGACCTAAAACAATTAGGAGTGTAACTCCTCATTATGATTACAACAACCTTGTCTAGGAATTAAAAATTCCTTTTGACACCTATAACTCCATGAATTCGAATTTGATGGTGCTCATAACCCTCCAGCTGGCCCTTGATGCCTCATCCTTTTACTGTTCCTGGAAACTAGGAGACTGTTCCTTGCTTTGTTCTGGCTGAAAGATAGCTGTTGGGACAAAGCTCGTATGTTCTCCTACAAAATGTATTTTGCAAAACTGAAAGAGTATTTTGTGAACCAATATGTGTTGAACAAAAACCTCTCTTGGTTTTTTGAAATACCTTTCCTACTGCCCAGAATATGTCTTCGAAAAATAGGTGTTAAACAGGAAAAGTGAGTTTGTGAAAAACTGCACCTACAACAGTTTCATAGCGCAAGTTCAACCATAACTTTCTCCCACCTCAAAATGAATTTGAAGAAAGTAAAAGTGGTTTTTTTAGTTTAGAATGTTAGGAATAAAAATATCTTTCAGTTTTCGAAAATCTGCTTTCAGTTTCTTAAGAGACCTTTTGGAAATTGACTACTTAAAATAATTTTTCTGCTGAAAAAAGGCTGCTTCAGTGATTTCGTAGCACAAAACTACTTTTTTACACTGTCTGTGCTATGAAAATGTGGATTCATAGCAAGTTTCAAAATGGCTAAACACATGACTTTCAACACATGATATGAGATCCATAAAGTGTAAAACAAGGTTGTTGAGCTTTATTTGATGATGGAAATGAGACTCTAACCCTATGACTTAGACTCTAAAAACCATAAAAGAGACTTAACCACCATCTAACATTATGAGTTACGAACAAATGTAAAATGTAAACCTTGACACATGGAAATAATGTGTGATGTGGGACTAGTGATGGGCAAGAACGGAGTGTTGACCCTATTTGACCATACCAACAAGACCCTTTTCTAGATCTTAGACACTAAAGCAACCATGTAAAGACTAGACCAAGACTAACACCAATCCTTTGGAATAGAACTAATGCTCCGAATTTAGAAATCATTTCTTAAGTGATAATAGTGGCTCCACTTGGGATAGTGTTCCCCTGTGGTACACTAAGAACTTGTAGCTCCAGTGCCGCTATCCATTCTCTAGAATAAAACTCTGAACTTCTCCCTAATCTGATCCTCAAGCCTTTAATCATTTTTTTCAAGAATACTTCAAAATGAACCTACTGAAATAGATGCTCAATCAACCTACCCTGAGCTTATTTGCATTTACCTACCTACCCAATCAGCTACAATCTCCACTTGTAGCTCAAGGAACATGAAACTTCCAATGAAGCCAGTCATCGATCTGATCTGACACTTGAATCTCTTGACTGTGCTTGAAGCAAAAATAAACCAGATATTGAAATAACCAAGGAATCATGAGGTGTAACTGTTCTTCAAGATGAAAATATGACTGGAAGCCTGAACAGTAAATCTTTTCCATGTAGTTAGCTATAGGGTCAAGAAACACATGGTTAGTTTGATGATTCACATAGCATCCTGTTACTTCTAACAACTGATCTTTAGTCACACAACCTTTATTTGATATGCTATCCAACTGCTTTTCTGAATGATTCCCACAAACAATGTAATTCTACTCATTATTATGATCACTCTTTGATGTAAGCTGCTGCAAAGAATTACAAAACGATCAACCTTTTCCTCTGCCTGAGGGTTATACGAAATTTCTTCGAGTATTTCTTCTTGGTGTTTGTAACCATATTCATGCTCTTTATGATCAAAAGACTGGCAAGTTTGCTGGATCTTCTCATTCATATCAGACGACGTAACATGGTTTTCATAAGTAAATGCCTACTGATTTTCATGTTGCATTTCATGGGATGTTATACTTTCTCCTTGGTGTCGAAATGTATTGTTATGAAGAGCCTCTAAAATTTCTTTATCCATAAATTCATCATCATCATAACAATCCTCCAAATATTGAATAAGACTTAAAGAATGTTTACAACAATCTTTAAGTAGCAATAAGGAAGGATGACATTCTTTATACATCTCATAGAATTCATCATGAAAATTGGCAACCGAATATATTGAACCATTTTCCAAAATTTTATACCAAGACCATGCTTTTCGTTCTAAAGTGGTCATAAACATCCTCATGAGGCAATCTTAAGGCAACTGAACCTTAATACTACGTACATTCATATGGAACCTAACCAAATGAAGAGCAACATTGTCCTTCTTTTCATCTTTGAATATTAGAAGATCATCTAACCATTTGACCTTTAGCATAGGATTTGGAAAACCAGGGATATGCGACCGATTCATAGGAGCATACCTGGAATTCATTCTTGCAGTGGAGCTCATCTTGAAACTTCATCAAGCTATTGATATTCTAGTAGTGGAGTCACCTTCCAATTTGTTACTCGATGTGTGAAGTCGCCAAGGTAGTTTTGTAGCCTCAGAAAAGATGTCTAAGCTCATGCTACCTTCAGAAGTTCACCTTCTTAATTTCGGGAATGAATAGACTTCAGGTTCCTGGTAGACACATCAAAATGTTATCACAAAACCTAGTCATGATAGGCTGCTGATCAGGTAGACCTTGAGTAACTATTTCAAACTAGCTTTTGGCTGAGGCTTAGCCTCCTGAACCTGAGAGGGCTCTCTCACTAGGTTAAAGATTTTGATAATGAATTAGATGGCTAACTCTATGAAACAGGTGAAGAAATATGAATGGTTGAACACAATCAGTAAAAATCCATTGGGCTTATGGAGTCAAGAAATGCTTCAGTATGACAATAAAATTAGCTTTACATGGAAGTCAGGGCATCTAGAATTCAACATATGGAGAGTAGATCAGTAGCATAAAGGGAAACACAATTTACAAATGTATGAAGGAAGTTAGAGCATAACCAATGAATTCTAAGTAATCATACATTCATACCACTGTAAGTAATGAGAAGAGGGGAACCATAAGACATTTTTCACATTGAATTCCTTCGGAATCATGAGAAGTAAAGCCAAATACTATATTACTTAAAACAAAGTCTTACACAAAAGCACCATATGAGAGTTCTTTACAAAAACTTCCAACCCTTTGTGCATTACATCTTCTCCTATATATAGAGTTTATTCCATGACTTGTATTCCTTCCTCTAGGATGAGGAGAATTCGAATTCTACCTGACTTGACCCCTATTGACAGTTAAAACTAACTATTTAATGTAATTGACTGTTAACTGGGAGTTTTAGAGACCTAAAACAATTAGGAGTGTAATTCCTCATTATGATTACAACAACCTTATCTAGAAATTAAACATTCCTTTTGACACCTATAACCCCATGAATTCAAATTTGATGGTGCTCATAACCCTTCAGCTGGCCCTTGATGCCTCATCCTTTTATTGTTCCTGGAAACTAGGAGACTGTTCCTTGCTCTCTTTTGGATGAAAAATAGGTGTTGGGACAGAGCTCGTAGCTTCTCCTAAAAAATGTATTTTCAAAAACTGGAGGAGGCTTTTGCGAACCAATCCTTGCCGAACAAAAAGCTGTCTTGTTTTTTCAGAAATACCTTTCCTACTGCCCAGAATATGTCTTTGAAAAACAGGTGTTAAACAGGAAAAGTGAGTTTGTGAAAAACGACACCTACAACAGTTTTTGCAGTGCAAGTTGAACCATAAATTTCTTCCACCTCGGAAATAATTTGAAGAAAATGAAATATTTTTTTTGTATTTTAGTATGTCAGGAAGAAAAACCTCTTTCAGGTTTCTCAAATCAGCTTTTAGTTGCTCAAGAGACCTTTTGGAAATTGACTACTTCAAATAATGTTTCTGCTGAAAAAAGGCTGCTTCAGTGATTTCGTAGTGCAAAATTGGTTTTTTACGCTGTCCGCGCTATGAAAATGTGGATTCGTAGCAAGTTTCAAAATTTTTCAAAATGGCTGAACACATGACTTTCAAAACATGATATGAGATCCATAAAATGTAAAACAAGGTTTTTGAGCTTTATTTGATGATGGAAATGAGACTCTAACCCTATGACTTAGACTCTAAAAACCATAAAAGCGACTTAACCACCATCTAACATTATGAGTTAGGAACAAATGTAAAATGTAAACCTTGACACAAGCTTGACACATGGAAATAATGTGTGATGTGGGACTATTGATGGGCAAGAACAGAGTGTTGACCCTATTTGACCATACCAACAAGACTCTTTTCTAGATCTTAGACACTAAAGCAACCATGGAAAGACTAGACCAAGACTAACACCAATCCTTTAGAATAGAACTGATGCTCTAAATTTATAAATGATTTCTTAAGTGATAATAGGTTGATCAAGATATTTTATAAGAAGAATCTAGAGCTACATTTCAAACAATTGGAACAACTTAACCAATGAGCTTCAGTTGACACTTCTATTGCATATTTTCATAGGCTTGCAATCCTAGTCACTGATATTTCATAAAAAAGATTCATGGTGTTATCCATAGATGATTTGATAAAACCCTTGAGAGGTTGGATTAAGGCCCTCAATTCTCCTACCTTATAGGAATCCATCAAAAGAGAAAGTAACATGGAAGCTTCAATGTTTAGAAGAAAGTTTTAGTCCAAATCTTTCCCACAAAATAGGGATAAAGATAAAAAGAAATTTCAAAGAGAATCACAATAGTCAAAAAATTATTCTAACATGTTAGGTAGTGATCATATAATGACCTTAGATTGAAGAATTTGCATTACCATCATGGAGAGACATCAGACCCCTCACATAAATGCAGTTCGAAACCAAAAGCTAAGTAGTTAGAGTAATTTTATGAATAATATGCATCAAAAAATCGTATCAAAATTCTAATTCAAAATATAGATATGAGGACATTCCATAGGAATAATACCAAGATGATAGGGCCATAACATAACTCTCTAGTGCAAAAAAAGCAATCACATTCAAGGTAAGATGTTTAGTACATGGGTAGTCAGTCGTCGTTTTGATTGATATAGGGGAACCTCATAATTTCACTAGAAAGGCTTGTGACTAAGATGGGTTTTCAAACAAAAGAACATAGTGGCTTTAAGGTGATGGTAACTAACAAGTTTAATATTCCTTGTATTTGTAATATTTCAAAAAGTATATATTTGGGTGATTATCAACAAGATGAATTCTATGTGGCAGACATGGGAGAAATGATGTTATTATTTGTACGCCATGGATGATGTAAATTGTAGAGTTCTATTTCGATCTACAAATGTTGGAAATGAGGTTTTCACATAAAGGTAGGAAATTAGTACTTCAAGTAATTTTTGATGAAGGCCTAGAGTGTTATCACTAAAGATGATTGAGAAACTAATTGGAAATCACTAAGTAGAGTGGGAAGCAAAGTTTATTGGCATGCTAATAGTTCCTACAATATCATAAGTTAGAAAAGGGATAGTAACTATCCTAATATTCATGGGTTTCTATACAAACATAGCAATGTGTTCAAGAGTAATATCGCTTAGGGAGTTGCGCTTGAATGGGAAACTGAGCATGTCATTGAGTTGGAGGAAGGAGACAAACTAGTCATCACTAGTCCTTAGCAGCACCCTAAGAGGAAAATTGATGAAATAGAAAATGAAATTAAGGAATTATTAGAGATGGGCACAAAAGACCCAACAAAAGTCCTTTTGCATCAACAATAGTGTTGTTAAACAAAATTATGGAAGGATATAGATGTGCATTGATTATCATTCCATCAGAAAGAATAATCAAGAACATGATGATAATTCCCAAGATAGATGAATTTATTCATGAGTTACATGGGGATCAATACTTTTATAAGATATATTTGAGGTTAGGGTATGATCAAATTTGGATGATAGAAGAGGATAGTTAGAAGACTGTTTTCAAATGTCATTTTGGGAATTTCGAGTTTTTGGTAATTTCCTTTAGATTAATTAATGCCCTAGCAACTTTTCAATGTTATATGAATGATGTGTTTAGGATATAGTTGATAAAATTGATTTTGATCTTCTTTAATCATATCCTTCATTTTGAATGTTTTTATATCCTCTTCCTTCTTATATTTGGTCATATTCTTTCCCTTCTCATGCCCCCCCTGATTGTTTGTTACATTGTCCTTGGTTCCCCCATTTTATTCCTTTTTTTTGTCTTCCCTTTCACTTTCTTCCTATTTTTATATGCCCCTTCCTTGAACTTTCCTCTCCTTTTCCTCTCTCTCCCCCCTCTCTCCTTTCTATTTTTGGATCCCACCTACCCTGTTGACTTACTTATTTTCTTAACCCCTTTTTCCCTTTTAGGATCTTCCTTCCCCTCTTTCAGTTCCCTCCATCCTCCTTCTCTTCTCCTCCTCTCCTCTTTTTATCCCTCTATGTTGTTACCTTGTGTTCCCTGTTAACCTTGATATTGATGATATATTTTTCCCTCCTTGACCTTAACCTCTACTATTTTCTATCCCTTTCCCATATGCTTCTCCCCCTCTCTTTCCTTCATGTCTTCCTTACTAGATAGTTTTCATTTTCATAACATAGTATGAGTTTTTCTTTGGTATGCCCTTAGTGTTTTATAATCTTATCTTAATATTATTAACATTTATTATTAACCCTAACCACAACCATTCATTACTCTGTAAAAATTTTAATATGTTAATACCTGCTCACTTAGATATTTACTATAATATTTTGGTCTTATTGGGTGTTAGCATGGAGTTGGGTTACACTTTTTGGCAAGGGAGGGCATGTTTAGGTAAAAAAAGAATGGAGTTGGGTTACACTTTTTAGCAAGGGAGGGCGTGTTTAGGTAAAAAAAGGGAGCTCGATCGAGCATGTTAAGTGCTCAATCAAGCCATTTTTAAGTACCCATTCGAGTTCCTTGAGCACTACAAAATAGTTTGATCGAGGGTTTAAAACAATCCCTCGATCAAGCATTATGGTGCTATCGAGTTCTAATGCTTCATCAAGCCCCTATTTTCTATTAAAACATATGTTTGTGGTCTCTGTAGTCATTTATGTACAAACTGTGGGATAAGCAGGATCTCGACCGATGCATTCAAGCTTGATCAAGTGATGGGACCATGGAGACACCCAATTGACCTCTCTAACAACTCCACCAACATCCTAGAGGCTGAAGCCAAGGTAAGTTTCATATCCTTTTTGTCTTTCTACTTTTATTTTTCTTGCAAAATTAAATAAATTAGTTAAAAAAAAACACTTAACATACAAAAAAATATGAAAACCACAAAAAAAACCTTGAAAAAAACCTAGAAAACAACAAAAGAACCTAGAAAACCACAAAAAACAACCTAGAAAGCTAGAAAAAAACAACCAAGAAAATGCTTTGAAACCACCAAAAGAACTATAATTTAGATTTTAAATTGTTTTTAATTTTTAATTTTATAGCATGTTTGTTATGAATATTTTCTATTTTGAATAACAAAAATGTTATTTTCTAATTATTTTAGGTTTTAAAGTTTTTAGTTAGGAATCTAGTGAAATAAATTTTCATATATATATTTTTTTGTTATGTAAAATGCATTTTAAATT
>APFE030835212.1:79267-108019 GCA_000404065.3 Pinus taeda
AACATTATTATTATAATATAGCATAATATGTATAGCATAACTATAACATAGTCTCACTATAACTATAACATTTAACATAACATAACTATCAATGATGCATCATTGAAACTTAAACACACATATATATAATTAGTTATGTTATCACTCCTCTAGATCTCCAAGGTTGAGGAAGAGTCCAAGGTTGAGGAAGAGTCCAGCTGAGGTAACCATAGACCAATCTTTTGACTTGGTAGATAGCCCTACTAGGCCAGAGAGGGCTCTCTCCAAAGGATCACAACCAATAGGGTTGAATGAATTAGGGTTTTAGGCTAGGTATAAAGTGCAGAGGTTGTTTTGATTTGAATTGATTGGGTTAATCACTCGATGAGTGAATTAGGTAAGGGCAAAAGAAAATCAGAATTGTGGACATATGATGGGGCAAGGTAGGAAAGTACTTTAACACTTCGTAGCATCTCGATGGAATGGTTTAGACTGATGAGGTGCTAAAAAGAGCATGGAAATCATGAATTATTTTTAAACTCAAGAAATGAAACAAACTATGATGATTTTCCCAAAATAGAGCGTAGTAGATGAATTTTTCTTATCATACTTGAAAATCAAACATATTTAGAAGTGAAATGGATCATGGAAAATACAAAACATTCACACACATGTAACTAAATAAGGAACAACGTCAAAATACCATGCCACATGAATCCCACCAAAATAACTGCAACTCATCCAATATATTCCATGCCAAAGTTTGAATACAAGACTATCTCTGATCACTAGTACAACATCCAAATGAGTCCAACCCTTTACACTCTAAAATTCATGCAATATATATAATAATCTCATCTCTGGACTAAGGGAGTCGAATTCAACCATCTCCCTAAAGATAGAAACAGTTGCATTAAATGGGCACTCCCTGCTAGGAATAGGGACCGAATTTATGAAAATAGGGGTGAAATATTAACTCTTATCTCTTGAATCATGACCGATATTACAAAATTGAAGGAGGTTTTGGTATATTATATTTTTTGTGACAGAAACCTCTCTTATTTTTCACCGATTCATCTCCATCGTGTTGGAATATGTTCCACAACATCATGACTAAAACAAGAAATCATTAAATGTTTAAATCTATACAAATAGGCTGTCAAGATCTAGTCAAATATTCCAATCCATAATACCTGTGAAGACATTGAAACATATTTTTGATATTCGGCTCATTCTCGAAACAAACCTCCTTGGGTTTCTCAAAATTCCTTTCCGGCTATTAGAAAAGAGCACCAAAACACAATTACTAAAACAATAAAACAAATTCAAAATGACTAATGTTTTGAACATAAG
The DNA here is from genome assembly GCA_000404065.3 of Pinus taeda. Taxonomy (NCBI): domain Eukaryota; kingdom Viridiplantae; phylum Streptophyta; class Pinopsida; order Pinales; family Pinaceae; genus Pinus; species Pinus taeda. The sequence continues at coordinate 80,600 of APFE030835212.1, forward strand.
CATCCAATATCACTACATATCTCCCACATCATAACACCTTTGCATAAAGGGAAGGAGGTTTTTGTTCCTTGGTATGTTATTGACAAAAACCTCTTTCACTTTTGTAAAATTTATTTTCATTAGTTCAGAAACTAATTTTGAAGTAAAACTGTCCCTGTGTGCAACAAATGACCTCAAAATACCCAAGAGGTTTTCTGATGATACTTTTGATGATGACCATGACCTTAGGCTTGTGATGAGAGTAGAATATACATTGTACATTTAGACATTGACTAAAGGCCTTTTTCCAACCACGATAGATGTCAAATTTAATTTGAAAATATTATAATTTGACCTAAGACCATAACCAATAGTGAAAAGAGTAATTTTGATCACTAGTGACTGACATGACTGTGAGGCACTATAAGAACTTAAAGTCTATTGGAGTATTTGGTTCGCATGAAATTTTATTAGTTTTGCAAATAGGTTTATTTCAAATTTTTACATATATATTTACATATTTATACCATATGAATAAAATGCATTATTTAGAAATGGGAAAAAGTGTGAAGGTAGATTTGATCACTTATTTCGATTGTGTTTACATAGAACTCAATACTTTAGTTAATACTTTGTGTCTACTTAAGTTTAGAAATGGTTTTATTGTTAACATTCTTTCTAAGTCAACATTTTCATATTGGATTAGTTTATATGTATTATATGTAATAGTGTTTCCGGAAAAACTAGTGTCTTCTCGATCTACTAGTCCCACTAAGACGAGCAACTATCTTAGAAACAAGCAATCAAAGAAAATCATGATTTCCTTTATGTATGACAGATAAGAGAGAAGCAAAGAGTACCAACCTGGATCTTTTGCTTGGCTCCTTGCTTGTTTCCTCTCTCCCTTGATAGAGCTTGCTACTCCTCTCTTACTTGTCCCACTTTAGAGAATACTTGTAGAGGCAAAGCAACAAAACACCATCAAAGCATCTTGATCTATAATACTATAAACAATGCAAAATCAGAAATACATTGACCATACAATTGCATTCGTAAACAAAAAGATTCACAGATACACAGTTATATGGATGAAAACTCAAATAGCTTTATTAATAGTAGAAGAGAGGATTACAACCTAGTTGTTTGATCTAGCATCATCCTCCCAACATCAAAGCCCTCTTCACCTCATGAAAAGCAAGATCACCCAACAATACAATGTTCCTTCTCAAAGAGAAACCAACAACACTGCCTTACAAAATACAAAATTCCTGCCTCTAGATCTCTCAGATGAGGGATCCATATATAGACGTCTTGCAAGGGTGTTATTCAGCTCTGGGTTTCTGATTAGTGTCATTCCAGTGATAGTTCTTGGTTCCACTTGGAGATTTCTTTGATCTCTTACTCATCCCTAGGTGAATTCAGAGAGGCAAGTGTCATATGAGAAGTTTCTAGAATATTCCTTGTGCATCCACTTAGCAAACTATCTCTCCCATTTGTCTATTCTCGCTCATTGCACCCCCAAAAGGCTCTTTCAGTATGCATCGCACCTGGCTAGTGTAGCAGCTAATATGCATCACACCTTGACCATGGAGGAGTCAGTATGGTCTAGTTTTGGCTAGTTCTGAGTGGTTTTCAAGTGGAACTTCTGGGAAATGATGTAATTAGTTGATCATGATCCGTTAGGGTATGAAACAAAACTTTTAGGGGTTAAAGAGCCCTTGGTTTATTGACATATGTGATTGGGGTTGAAGTGCCCAAATATGTCTATAACAAATAGTTTAGTCAAAAAAATATTCTTTGATTAGTTTATATGTATTATGTGTAATATGCAGAGGCATCTCCTATATGGCCCCAAGTCGTAGGCCATCACATTGTGGGGGATATGCTATACATGTTCGGGCTCATGATAGATCACTTATCCCATGTAGAGTGCATGTTCCGCTCATAAATCCTACCTCCAATGCTAGTTAGAGCATCAAAGATAGTGTTTGTCTTTGGTGATGATCATGCCACCAATAGTGGACCTTATTCACTTGTTTTAGGTATACCTCCTACATTTTAAAACCATCTTAAATATTAAATGTGTTTATGTCTTGAAATTTCCTCTAATTTTTAAATCATCTTCAACTAGTGTGTTTGAATTTAATGTATCAGTTATTATGCTTCTAGCTTGTTAATTATATATGTCAAATTATGTTTATGATTTGTAGACCCTCAACAAGGAAACGTTGAGGATCAGAGTGTAACTTCAATCCATTCAGGGGACGATGCTACATCTAGCATCACATTGGAGGATTTTACAATCTAGCATAAATGGATGACATGAGAGAAGAGTAACATCCCAACTAGTTCACCTACTAGGCATAGTTTGTCTTTGATGTTGGAAAGCATCAATACCTTGATAAAGACACACCGAAATTTGGGCCTACAAACCCACCTCCTACATTATATACAAAGGATTAGGAGGCATTAGGTTATAAGCCCACATACCTGGGAGGTGGTGAAAGAGACCACCAAGAACATTGATGTTTATGGGGAGTTCTTCAACATTCCTCTGGATTGCCCTTCTAGACATAAAGGTCTAATTCCAATAAAATATTTTAGGAATGTTAATGCAACTCCTTATATGTATGATTGATTCATTGGAGTTTGGGGCTAGTTCCCCCACCATAACGATATCACCCTCTATTTTTCTAAGCATATATATGCAGAGTTCATGTTACATATGAGGTGAGATTACACTATTACCACATCTCATTATTATGGAACCAACTTGGGACATTCATATAATTGTGAGGGGGCTCTTAAGGAATCTAGGCTTTTATCACCACCTCTAAGATTATTGTCACTAGCATCTTGGAGCATGGTATTGTTGATAGAGCTAGAGGAGTCGTCATAGCTCGGTGTCGAGACAAGGGATACCATTGCAGATAGCATGCAAGCATCATTTATCAGTGCATGCGTTTCATTATAGGGATAGATTAGCAGGTTGCCACCATTGCCTCATGAGTTCTCATGTCATTTATATGATGATTTAGTTCTCCTGATTTTACCCATTGACCAACTTTTTTCATATGCATGTATGTGTCGTGATGCCATTAGTGACACTTGGAGGGCGAATGGCCTGTGTGACACACACACACACACACACACATATGAAACTTTTGATTCTTATCGTCAAATTATGCATAGTTATTTATATTAATTTAGTTCATATTAGATTGCATTTATATTAATAAGTTCATGATAACATGTAGACAAAGGACTCCAACTACATGGATGAACTTATGAGGTCATCTAAGGGGGTAGTTGATTAGCCAAGCCATCCTCCATGAGTGCATGTTTCCATGGATTCTCTTACACGTCCACCTCCACTTCCACCTCATAACACTCATGTAGGAGAGAGTGACTATGTAAAAACACATGGAATACCAGTTGAGGTAAAAAAATTTATTCTTAATATTTCAACATTTTTTTTTTTAAGTTATAGGCATGCTAATTAATTCATAGACTAATTATAATTTGTCCTTGTCAATGTGTACAAAGACCCGATTGTCGACGTCGGGGTTATGCTGACACAAGAATGGGATGTTAGGTATAGAGGCATTGACGAAGGTCCATTGATGCAGGGGCCAATGTTTGAGCATATTGATGGTGTTGGATACTGTGAAAATATAAGGGATCTCCCTGATATAAGGTCCCAAATAGACCTCACACTTTTAGGTGTAGGAGTCTCATTTAGAATACAACCCAGTTGTCTTTATACTTAAATATGTGCTTGAATTTAGCTCTAAAAATGTGAGAGAAGCAAAGTTGTCCTTTTGAATGAGCAAGCTAATATGCCTTGTGAATTTTCAATTGCTGATGTATCAAAGTTCTTTTACTGTAGATGGAAAATTAAGTGAGCCTCTTAGAGAGAAGTAATAGTATTGATGAAAAATCAGTTTAGTATATTAAAGGACATTAAAATCCTTTTCCTTACTCTTATTAACTGAAACATTGCATGAGAAGCTTAACAAATAATGACCAACATATTGAATATGTGAACAACAAGTAATAATCCAATCAAAACATCACATTAGCACATAATAACAACAAATATTGACACCAGATATATGTGGAAAACCATAAAGGGAGAAAACGATGATTTTATTATTATTGTGATGCAAAGGCAAGATAATACCCCTTATTACATCTGATTTGTTATAGGCTCCAACCTACATGAGGTTGCTACCTCAATTTTCTACAAGTTGCAACATGGAAGGAAGCTCCAACTCCCATATGTTGTATGCATGCTACAACCCATAGTAGGCTCCTACCTCAACATGCTCCAACCTAAAGGTTATCAATGCACTATTTGAAAGAAGACTACAATCCCTGATGCAAACAAGAAACAAGAATGTGTTGGTTTATGTGGTCATAAATTTTTCATATCTCATCTTCATTTCTGCCTCTTCTTCCCTTCAACTATGCTTCACATAAACTTCACATGTGCGAGGTATCTAATGCATAACACCTAAGTCATCTCTCCCACATTCTCCCACTCTCTCACCATATATTCCTTCCAAAATCACATCTTTTATAAAGATAGTTTTCTGGTTGTTTCTATCCCACATAGGAATATGAAGTGAATAGGCTTGACTCTTTCCTTCCACTCATTCATTTCCAAACTCTTCATATATTTAATATTAGAGCACAAAAATAAATAATCCATCCAATATTAGTTTCATCCATCTATAGTTATTAGGTGCATCAATATCAACATAGTGTGAAAAACAACATTATACCACCACAACACATGAAAGCATTGTCTAATGTAAACAATATGCACACAACCTATGAAAATAATGAAAGCATATGCATGCAACATTCATTCTCCAAAGCCATCTGTGTCTTCAAATTTATCTTTTCTTCATGCCATTGCCTTAACCTCCTTGAGTCTTGTCTTGCTTTGTTATCATGGAATCTTACCTTTGCTATCGCTGAGTCTTGCCTTTGTTGTCATGGAGTCTTGCCTTTTCTATCATGTAGTCTTGCATTTTCATCACAACAATTCATCTTAACAACAAATTACTGTCACCACAAATTTTTCATTAAACAATATTTGTAACATTATCATTATCCAAGCATCAAGCCATCAAACATGCCAACATCAATGTTATACCAAACCATCAAGATATTTGCTTCTCCTTTTTTCTTGTTGTCACCAAGCATACCAAGAATAACATATGGCTTTGATATTCTGCCTGTCAACAAAATGCAAAATGATGATAACCCCATTTTTAGCTCGCAAAATGTTGATAACCCCATTTTTAGCTCGTTATTCTTTGTTGATCATGATCCACTCTTTTTCCCTTTAATGACCTTGTTACCCTTGCTGCCCCTTTGTCCCTTGCTCCTGCACATCTCCTGCATACCTTGTTGTTGGTGTTGCCTTACCACTCTTTTGCTACTCTTTTTGCATCAATGACAACAATTCCAACAATCTCCCCCTTTGGCATTGATGGAAACATTGTATCTGAGAAATAACTTTAACTACCTGTGCTTACCTCCCCTTTCAACAACCTCTGCTTACCTCCCCCTTTGACATCAATGGAAAGAGGTTCTCCAAGATTTTCTAATTATTTGTAAAATAAAAATCCAAACTCTCTACAACGAAAACTTAATGAGAAAATTCCAATTTACAACAACACCATAATATAACAAACCAATATATATAATGGAGCATTGAAGAGAAGATACGATAGTGTACAACTCCATAGCTTTATACAATGATATAGAAAGTAGTTTCAGAGCAACTTGTGCAACAGTTGAAGTTGTGCATACCTTTATCCATATCTCTAAACTATGCTCTCCTTATTTTGTCAAATGCGTAATAATATTTCGCAGCATCTTTTGCAAAAAAAAAATTCAGACCAGTCTAACTTTTGCAGCACCTTTCACAACATCGTTCAACTTTTGCAGCACCTTTCCTCAACAATCCAGTTTTTTGTTGCATTTATTAATCTGAACGTTGGAGCATTAGTCGGAATAAATGTGATAATAATGCCATAACACTGCCATGAAGGTAAGTAAAGATGCATTTATAATAACGCTGCATATAAGAGAAATAAAGCTGACATGTATAAAATATAAGAGAAATAACGTTGTCATGTATAAACTATAAGGGCATATAAGAGAAATAACACTTGATAGTGAAGCCATAATGCAGCCATGAAGAGTAACAATGCTGCATATATAATAATAATTCCAGAACACTGCCATGTATAAAATGTTTCTATTATAATATTACAATATTAACCCATAATAATACCATTGATCCATACTACATGTACGTTGATATCATATGAACATTGATAAACAATATTATATGCACGTCATATCAATGATATATGTATCATTTCCATGCCATTTTCGAAATATTTGTAGCAGTATGAGACTTTCATTGAATAGAACAAAGAATGAGTGGCTCAGGTGAATGCGCAGGACCAAATCGATGGCTCGCTTGACACAACATATATTAATATATCAACAATCATTATATAATACGATATATAATGGAGCATTATCACCGTATACTAACAGTTATAACATGGAAGGTAACATAACTATGCATGTAGATATATAACACAACCAATATATCGATAATTCGCACATAATATCAAATGCCTGTTTGACTTTATATCAAGGATGTCATTCCGTATACCAAAATAATGCTCCATCTTGTATTGAAGATACACTCTATATTGCTGCGCTCAAAATTTTTGAAGTTTAGGATGACGGCCAAATATTTGGACATCACCCGAAGCCAAGATAATCACAAGCTGAGAACTTGAACGGTGTGTATATTAAAGAAACCACAAGACCAAATATATGAACTTGTAATCTAAATTAACGGTGACATATCCCACACAATACATATCGGATGATATACTAACAACATATCATTTATCAAAGGTTGTCTCTGGCATGTTGCAGACCCAACTTTCTCTTAAATGAATATTGAGGCTCGACTAAAATCCCTTTAGTCCCCAATGACCAAATAAGGTAATCAGTTAAAAAATCCCCAACAATGGTTTTTTTTGTAACATTTGTGACTCCATGAAAAGAGAGCGCGTGAGAAAAGAAGCCACTATAAAGAGAACATTTTTCTCATGTGTTCTACGCTAAGACAAAACCATACTCATAAGCCTCAACGCTCTTCTATCTTTTATATTAATTCTCTCCTTTGTCCAACGTATTAAAATCTCTGGCACCATTGGAAAACACATATGAATAATTTTGCATTGAAAATAGTGCCATCATGGCATAATGATCTCTGCTCTATCAGTCTAATGGCGTTGTATAACCCTTTGAACCTGTGTCATTTTCAGAACTGCGTGTTTGAATTCCAACCTTACTTTAAATGCACCTACTATATGAATTCCAAATTAACATTAAGGCACCCATAGTTCTCATTACATGTTAATTCCATATTAATGCCACCATATAATCTTTTTAATATGTATACGTTGACCTTTATTTCACCATAATACGTTGATTTTTATTTTTCCCTGATAAGGTGAGCTTTATTTCTCCTATGAACATGATAAATGCGGTTGGAATTCTCCTTTGATACCATAATAACCCTACTCCAAGAAATAACATATTTTACTCTCCATATAAGTAATTTTGATGCTCTTATAATATATGATGCCCTCATAAATGAATAATGTTTCTCCAATATAGGTTGACCATGTTGTTTCAATTATGAACCAATCATTTAGCTTTGAAATTCCACAACTGGTAACCATTCTTCCGCAGGGGGATCACTTGCATCATTAATAGTTTTACGCCATGCATACTCTCTTGCCCCATCTTTGTCAACGATCATGATGACAAAATTAGGAGGTGCAACGATCAATCAGGACCTTATTTATAAAATACATTTGTCGTCGGAACTCTATTTCCTCCTCCCCAGACATCCCTTTGTGATAATATCTATCCATCATTGGTAAAGAAAAATATAATCCATATTCAAATGCTACTTTATCAACCTTGTAAATAGTTGCAATGTAGTGAATATAGTACGGTGATGGACCAACATCCTTCTCAATTCCCGCCAAAAGTAAATTCACAGAATATGGGTTCTTTCTCACAACTATCGAAAGTTCGCCCTGGGTAAAGTAGGTAGTAGCTGCCGTAGACAGTGGAATGTCATTACGAAACTGATACCTGAATATACTCAGTAAATTGTACCCTATCACCACTCTCACTACTAGCACCTAAGAGCTTGTGTGAATCGAGAATCATTATCTTGTCCTCATATGTTTTTTGCACCACATTGCTCTACACTTCCGACGTGTCCCTTGCTATTAGAGCGAAGCCATCCCCGTCCAAACCAAATACACACTCCATGTCTTTGTTATTCTCTTCTCTACTCTTCTCACTCACTGCCTCTGATTACCCCAAACTCTTCTTCAAATTCGTACAAATATCTCGAGTTTGCACTTGCTTGAACATAAAGGTTGCTCCAATCCAATTATCATAATTAACACATGGAAATTAACACTGCTTCAAGCCATTTATTGCAACTCCGATGTATTAATTATAGAAATGGTTGGTATAGTTAAATGATATTATATTCATGTGTTGTGACATTAATTATGATGATTATGCCAACAAATATCTCTGTCCACTTGCCAATGAGTTACCTAGTGAAGGTTCGCTCCATTTCACCTAATTTCAATTCCAATGCAAGAAACATCTTGGAATCATAAAGATTAGATCCGTCATGCCCTAGAGTCATGAAGCTCATATTTGTCACATCCACAGACTATCAAACCATGTGTAGATTATTTGTGAAAGCAACTTCCCCTTTTTTTTTCTGCTGGTCAAAATGTGCGTTTCTCATCCGTCTCTGGCATGCCTCTGCGTCCTCACTATGACATCTATGTGTATTTTTCACTTGATATTCTAATTCTCACATTATTATAACACAGGTCTGAACAATATTATAACTTTCACTGATATGATAATTCAAGGTCTCTATTTGATCCAACACAACAATTTAATGCAAGAAGTAACTCCATCCATTCAAGGAATAGACTCCATTTAACGTATTGCTGGTATAATTCATTCAATGAATATATCAAAAATAACATCTTTGCATTGCCAAAACCTCCACTGCGTCCCTATCAAATCTGTCACCATCTGAAACTTCATTGTCAATCATTATTTTCTTATGTTTTTCTTTTAAGATTTCCAAGCGAGCTCTGTCTCTTTGAGAAATCATTTCAGAAATCCTCATCAAGAGCCAGTAACGCAATGCCATGATCATCTTCTCCATCTGATGAAGTATGATAAACTTATATGCATCTTCGAAAATGTCCTCATTTTCCCAAAACCGTCTGTCTAAAAAATCCTTAGCTTTTCCACTGTGAGGAGGTACTCTAGTTATGAAGCTCCATGACCAAAAGGGAAATATTAGAGATGGTTGTGTAAAACATGGAAAGATGTTGGTAAGATTTTATTTATGTCCAACAAAATCCGTTTTCACAATCAGAAAAAAATTCACATAGGTCCTTTTGTGGAGTATCGTTATAACATGCTTAATTTTACATAACAATTGTTCTTTCTATTGCACATGATTTCTCCTCCCGTGTTATTTGAGCAATATTCAAAAGTCTCAAAAACTAGCCCCCTAGGTAAAGTATCTTTTACAAAGACGGATGAACTCAACCACTTCTATTGATTCTTCAAATTCATCCCACTCAGTTTCTAAACTCTTGAATTTTGAGGCAAAGCTTTATTCTATTGTTGTTGTTCTCTAAGTTCAACTTATAACTTCCTTGTACATGTTAATAAAGCTTCAAACTTCTTAACATGCCATCAATCGAATATCACTGCTATAATCTTGCACAATTCATATCTATTGTAGGTATAAGAGGGTATCATCATGGTTTTGTATCCTTTATGTCTTCCACTATTCCAAGGAAGTGAATTGTTGTTTATCTTCATTATGTAGATTTTCTTTTCAATGCTAGACTAATCATGATTTCCAAATGGTTGCAGATCCAAGTCCAACATTTCTACTTTCATATCTACTTTGTTTAGCATGTAAATCCTTACCTTCTTTGTAACTATTCATTGAGTGTTAGCTTGGTCAATCTCTATTTTTTGCAATTGTCAGGTATAGGCCTTGCTTTAAGTAGTAATTTGAATATGTTACCACTCCCCCTGGGATTTTTTTGCTCTTCTAATACTGGATAAATGATTTCCTTTCTTCTTAGAGTAGCTCGCCCTGAAAGGATGATGACTTCATTATGTCATTGAAGTAACTGGATGCTCCTTTTTCTTCCTCTTCCACACTTTATTGGGTTTCCTTCTATTGTTTGCATTTCTTTTTTATTTAGAGTTTGGTATTATTTGATTTGCTTCAGTCAGGTTCTTAAGATTTTTTAAGGTATATGGAAGCCCACAATCATTGGCTTTGTCTCTAAGGTTACTACTTAAATAACACCTTATTTGACAAAGGTATGGTGGAAATGGTGTGTGACCTCTTGTTCATTTCTTTACAAACAATTTATATTCAACAACTTTATGTCCATATTCATTGCATAGATAACAATAACCATCAAAATTATTTGTGTGCCTAGAAAATGAATCTGTTCTCTCTTTGGTTGCTTGAGGGATCCTTCTCATTTGCTTCATATTTTGTTGATTATTCTTGGTTTGTTTGTTCTTACAATCTATTGCCACATGTCCATGTTCACGGTAAGAAAAAATGTGTGATGTTTTTCCCAAGAGAAAAAGAATCTCATTTGAAATCTTCTGAATTTTTTTAACTCATTTTCAAGAGAGAATGATCTTCTTACAGTGAACCCTGCCTTCATCTCATTCATTGGATTTTTATATTGGTTTGTTTTTTGTTTCTTCTTTATTAATCATGGTGGTTTTCGTTCTTTTTAGGAAATTTTCATTATCATCTTTAAGTTCTTCCTTTTTTGAGTTCTTCATGGACACAACCTCCTCTTATAGTTGCTTACACAACCTATTCTTTTCATCTATCTGTCTAGCTGAAATAATCTCAAACTCTAATCTTTCACATTGTATTGCTTTCTCCTTTAGCTAGTTATTCATCATCCCATATATTATCCTTGCTTCTTCAAGCTATGTCTGACAATTTCCTCCTTGTACTTATGCTCTCTCTCATCACATATTTGCACCAATTTCTTTATATCTTTGTTTTCATTCTTCAATCATTCTATTTCAGTCAAGACTATGTCAAGCTTGGCTTGTTCTTCAGTTGTCTTTTCTTCATGGCAATAAGGTCCATTCACACTAGTAGGGACCTCATTTGACTACTTTCCTTTTGAAAATAATGTTTCTTTTTCCTCTATCTTCTCCTTATTGACAATGCAGCTACTAGCATGGAAAATTTTAGGGGCTAATATTTGTAGGTGGGCTATTTTCCATGATTTTTCCAAAAAGAATTCGCCAATTTCCATTTAGAAAATTATTTTACCTTGAAAATCGCTAACACTATATATAAAATGATTATAAATTTGAGTAATCTTACAAATATATCAATAAACATTTTATAGTTTGCATATTAGGGCTAGTGAGATTTGTTAATGTTTTTAAACTTCTATATAATTTTCCATCCTTAAAATTTTCCCTGGCTACTAATGCCTGCTTCATGCATGAGATGCAATCTATCATAGATTTCTTTTGCAGAATTTAAGTTTATTACCATATCAATATCATGCATGAGATGCAATCTATCCTAGATTTCTTTTGCAGAATTTAAGTTTATTACCATATCAATATCCTTATTATGAAGATTATTAAACATAACACATTTTTCCTTAGCATTCCATTGTTGTTCTTGCGCGGAGGGAGAGCCTTTAGAGTAGCCATCACATACTAGTTTCCACACACCAAGTCCATAAGCTACCAGTTCATATTTTACCTTATCTCTCCATTCATGAAGGTTTGATGTACTAAGAGTAGGTACAATTTGGCAATCCATGACTCAACCATAACTACCTTCAAGTTGTTAGGCTTACAGAAGAAACCAAATCTAATACTAATTGATGAAAAATTGACTAAACTTAGAAGGTGGGTGAATCAATCTAGTATATTAATGGAAATTAAAATTCTTTTCCTCAATCTTATTAACTGAAACATTTCATGAGAATCTTAAAAAATAATCACCATCATATTGAGTATGTGAACAACAAGTAATAAGCTTATCTAAACATCAGATTAACACATAATAACAACACATATTGACACTAGATATATGTGGAAACCCATAAATGGATAAAACCATGGTTTTATTATTGTTGTAATGCAAAGGCAAGCTCCTACTCCTTATTACACCTCATTTTCTATAGGCTCCAACCTATAGGAGTTTGCTACTTCAATTTTATACAAGTTGCAACATGCAAAGAAGCTCCAACTCCCATATGTTTTATGTAGGTTAAAACCCACAAGAGGCTCCTACCTCAAAAGGCTCCAACCTGAATTTTATCAAGCCACTACTTGAAAGGAGACTACAATCCCCTGATGAAAACAAGAAGCAACAATGTGCTCGTTTACCTAGTCATAAATTTCACATATCTCCATATTCATTTATGCCTATTCTTCCCCTACAATCTGCTTCACATAAGCTTCATATGTGCCAGGTAGCTAATGCATAACACCTCAATCAAATCTCCCACATTCTCCCACTCTATGACCATCTATGCCTTCCAAAATCACATCTTCTATAAAGATAGTTTTCTAGTTGTTTGTATCCCACATAGGAATATGAAGTGAATAGGCTTAACTCTTTGCCTTCCACTCATTCATTGCCAAACTCTTCATATCTTGAATATTAGAATGCAAAAATAAATAATCCATACAATAGTAATTTTAGCAATCTATAATGATCAGGTGCACCAATATCAACGTAGTGCCAAAAACAACATAATATCATCACAACACATGCAAGCATTCTCCAATGTAAACAATATGCACACAACATATGAAAATAATGCAAGCATATTTATGGAAAATTCACTATCCAAAGTCATCTATATGTTCAAATTCATCCTTTCTTCATTTTGTTGCCTGAACCTCATTGAGTCTTGTTATGCTATTATGGAATCTTGCGTTTGTTTTCATGGAGTCTTACCTTTGCTTTCATGGAGTCTTGCCTTTTCTATCATGGAGTCTTTCTTTGCTATCATGGGAGTCTTACCTTTTCTTTCATGGAGTCTTGCCTTTTCTATCATGGAGTCTTTCTTTGCTATCATGGAGTATTGCATTTGCATCACAACAAGTCAGTTATGCTTGGATAGTTTCAAGGTATTCAAGGTCAAAATCATCCCTATGGTCAAGGTAATCTGCAATGGGGGCAGCCTCAGATTCCATATGCCCAAAATCCCCCACTATGGGGAAAAAATCCTTACCAATAGGGATGTGATCCTCCATATGGGCCCGCTTATCGACCTCCCATGCCTTTTAACACTCAATTACCTTTCTTGGCTACACTCGAGTTGCCAGATGTATCACGCCTTACGAATGATTCAATCCTTCATTCACTGTATTGGCCTCTAGTGTTGTCTAAGATACCAAGTTATTTCTCAAAGGTTGCTGGGAAAGCTAAAGAAGATCCTTAGGCCCATGTGATGACATATCACCTCTAGTGCTCGTCGAACTCGTATGTATACGATTCCATTTGTCTCCGTCTTTTCCAACAAATCCTCACGGGTGCTGCAACGAAATGGTACATTGAGCTACATCAAAGTCCTTACCATGACTTTGACTCTTTAGCCATGGCTTTCCTCACGCATTTTCAGCTCCGAGTTCATTATGAAACTAGAACCTATTTGCTCACATTGCTTAAGCAAGATACTGTGACACACATCTCTAATCACATCCATGAATGGAGACGTAGACGTTACCTAATCAAATTCGAGATTGTTGATTAGCTGCTCACTAAATGGTTTACCAAATCATTTGTAGCCCCAATTGTTCACGATATAGCTATGGGTGGATGTGTCACTGAAGAGCAGGCCATCGCTCATGGCCAGTACTTGGATCTAGTTTACTCTCAATCTAGCACTTTATATGAGTTGTTACCCAATGCTTCACGGCCATCATCCGATCCTGCAACATCAAAGTCACCAAATATTCCTCCCGTTGATGGAGTTATCGGTTCAGTATCCCAGGCCCCCGCTAAAACTTCTTCCAAACAAAATTCGGTCTTGAATACTGTTCCTAATAGGTCATCTTAGAATCCACCTGGCCCGGGTAAAACCTCAGAGGTCCACACTATCCAGTCTACTGCAGTGGACAAATCCTCAAAAGGGAGAAAGAAAGGCAAAGGAAAAGCTGAAGGCGATGCCTCGAAATAGGGTCCTCCCAAATTGTCTATTGGAAAATATTCACAACGGAAACCTAAGTATCCCTGCCTCATTTGCGAGGAATATCAGTAGACTAAGGATTTTTCCCGACGATATGAAGTTAGTGACCTACTCAAAGGGACCCTTGCTGTCCTCAAAGAGCCATTTACATCTCAACAGGCCCAAATGATAGACCAACCCCAATCTACTTTCTTCCAAATCTCAATTGTTCGTGATGAGTATGCCTATTAATGTGGCTACCTAATCAAAATATTGTCAAACTCCAGCCCCGATAGTTGGGAAAGAGAAAGAAGTTGTACTTTTTTCTTCTACCCCAAGTTCTGGCCCTCTGCAAATTGAGGCCCTAACCTTGATTTCACTGTGCAGCCACCCTCTCGAGATGTACTGTGGAAATCCTCGTATAATCCCAATGCACAAGCTTCTCAGCACTACAATATTGTTGAGTATTTGGCTTAGGCACCATCAACCATGTTGGCTCTCGAGGTACTCCAAAGCTACCCATCCCAGCAAAAACCTTTGCTGTCGTCTGTCAGGGGCATCGATCACACTGATTCCAATTCGATATGTTTTGATTTAGAAAACCATGTTCAACGGCTCCCTCATCAGATTTCCTTTCGTATTCTGGTAATCATCAATGAGAAGACCATCCACCGCACTGTCCTCGATGAAGGTGCTTCCACCTGCATCATGTCGACCGCATGTTGGAAGGCTATTGGTTCCCTTGCACTAAACCAATATCTGAACACTTTGGAAGCTTTCTATGGGTGTGATTCGCGACCATTTAGTGTCTTAGCTAACCTTTCCATCACCTTGGAAGGCAAGATAGTGCAAATAAAAGTAGGAATTGTTGACGCCAATCTCAATTATAATATTCTAGTCGGCCAAAGTTGGTCTCATGACATGCATGTCATGGCCTCCCCTTTGTTTCGCATGATCCGTTTTCCCTGTAAAGGGAAGGTTTTCACTCTCGATCAGCTGTCTTTCTTTGCCTCTTCCACCTCAGATGGCAATGTTCAGTACATCAAGCACTTTGGTGCTTCCTATGAGATTGTGGGGGCAGGTATCTTCAATGATTCTGCCTTAATGGGAATTTTTCCACTCCCACCTCCTCATGTTGCCTCTGTCAACATGATCTCGGTCAAATATGATCCTTGTGTCATACCAACACTAGATCTTGTTGATACTTGGGGTGGGGTTATGCCGCTTAGTCCCGCTGAATTCAATTATGTGGAAATTGTTTTGGCTTCGAACTATGCATCCTCAGATTTTTCTATGTCGAAGACCTCTTTCGATACATACTCTTAATCCCCATGGCTTGGCACTTTGGAATCATCTGATCCCTTAGCCGAGACCTTCCTTGCTGATGAAGGTATCATGGAAGTCATGTCCCTCAAGGAACCGCCTTGGATCGATACTCATCATCGCTCTTCGTTCCTGCCTCACTCGGTGGTCATGTCTACCATTTTCGAAGAGTTATATTCTCCATTGTCTATTGATATGTCAGTTTATCTTGACATGATCAAGATATTTCACCTAAGGGAACCTTTATCCCTTCATGGATTTAGGACTTTTCACCCTCCCTGAGTTTTTACCAATTTCTCATTATTGCAATGGGGTTGCCATCTGACTCGTAACCCTCCCTCGCCCAGGGGGCATGGGGGACGCCTTATATGAGTTCTTCTCCATTATTTGGCTGATTCGATGCCTACTCATCATGACAACGATAAAACTCCGATGTCCTTCTGTGTTGATCGATTACCTGAGTCCGAGCATGGACTCGCACCTCAAAAAGTACTATGCATAGGTCATATTGCATGGTTACTTATGTACATTAGTCTGTGATTCATTCTTTTATAACGTGGTTTTGTGTGATAGTTTTCAAACAACTTTCCTGTTTACTATGCTTTTCTTGCTTTGCAGATGTTTGTCACTCCTAATGTTGGTTGCGATGATGGTGCTTGCCGAGGTACCCCAAACCTATCATTTGCGGAATGTGATATTTATGGCCCTAACGGTGAGTTGATTGACCTTCAAGATGTCTGCCTAGGTCGTACAACCAACAACATCGTTGAATACAATGCGGTCATCAAACTGTTGTCAGAAGCCATCACTCTCGGCATCAGATAATTGGTTATCAACCTGGATTCACAGCTACTTGTCCTTCAACTCAACGGGAAATATTCCTTCCAGAACCCTCAAATATTGAGAATGTATCTCTGTATTCATCTATTGGAAAGGTGTTTTGATTATATTACATATCATCATATTCCTAGATGCATGAATACATTGACATATGCATTAGCTAATTACATGTTGGATAGACATTTACAAAACATGCAAAAGATAAAAAAAAACCATTTGTACCATAATAGAAAAGAAAATACAACATATATCTATATCTATATATATATATATATATATATGGTGAGAATGTTTGATACATCAAAACCCCAAAAAATAATATGTGTGTCTAAAATAACATCAGCAGCTCTCAAGCCTCATACATCTGTGGCATGCAGGCCTCAAAAAATATGTAAATCGTAGACCTAGGAAGTAATCAGCATGGTGATCATGGTAACACGAGACAACTCGTGCTACACAACTCATCAATCGATGGATTCGATCTGAGACTCCCATCGTGTGTCTCTGGTACTGAGGGGGAATGTCTCCTATCTGAGCATACTCCAGGATACCATGAGTTAACCCCTCAAGGTTCCTTGCAATCTCCTCCTCGTTGTCACTCCCTTCCCGACAAGGGGAAACAACATTGATAAGGCAGTGGACGCACCTAGCTATTGGGGACATCCTAGCTAGCCGCTCTGGTCCAACATCTGCATTAACAAGAGAAATGTTATAAGCACATATAGACAAAAAATAATTAAAAAATATCAAAATTAAAAAAATTATTTTTTACCTTTCTCATCGAAGTCCTCTCCATCTACTAAGGGCATGTTTCAATCTCCACAGAAATCAGTGCCGTTGTATGTCTAGTCCTCCACGATGATCTTCTGTCGTCGAAGCCATGAAAAGAATGCAGGTCAGTATGACATATGCTGACCCCCAGTGATCTTGGGTATCAAACGACTCTAGTGGGCCATTTTTCGATCGCATGGCATATGAGGATCCACCTCAATCAGCTGATACTGAAACAATGGTACTCGTTCTAGGAGGAAGGTCACCAGTACAAATCCAAAGCAAAATTGATTCAGATTCCCTACCTTAGCTTTGGATAGCTAGAGCTTGATGTTCATATTCATGGCCTCTACCCAGTTGAAGATCATAGGAGTTGTGCAGTCAATATCATAAAGGGACTCCGACTTGTTAGTCTCATGTTTCTCTTGGGACCCCGCCACTTTGTTGATGGTTAACAGAAGCACCCTCAATGTCAGATCACACACACTGGAAATCTCTATCTTCCCACTCTTGGATTTTAGGGCATCAGGATAGTGTTCTACAACCAAGGAAGATATGCTTTCCCCAATCGGACATGACCCATACAAGTTCACTGGCTCACCTCTGCAACACAGTCTACTGATGAAGTATATATATGAAGTTTCCAACTCTAGCTCCTAGTCCCCAATGACAAAAATCTCCTGATTAATGTCCCAAAGACTAATCGGGTATCAAAGCAACTCGGGTTGGGCTCGCATCCCTGGTGTAAGGAAGAATTTGAGGACGTCGCAAGCCCTCAAAGCCTCAAGGAAATTTGGGTCATTCATTGCCTGGGTGTCAACATCCTCATGTTCCTGTTCTTTCCAATCCACCATTTTCGACAATTTTCTCCTGCAAAAGCCATTAATTTGAGTCAATAATCGTCCTTGGCTCATAAAATTCAAGTTAAATGGTCAGTTTTTGAGAAAATAGGGTTTTTCCCTATCCACAACACAGACGCGCTTGTTTTAAAAATAGTGGTTCTCATCGACGCATGTGGCTTTTTTAATCACTCTCAGCTGGCACAATTCCATGCCCAGGAATTGTGCCGACCGAGGGAAAAAAAGATTTTCAAAATCCTCTTCAAAAATCTAAAAAAATGGCTAAAAGCAGAAATAAAGAGCATGAAAATGGAGTTCAGGGCTTTGGCTGTTACCTGGACATGATGGTTCGTTGATTCACCTCACGGATCTCCTGCAATCTGTTGTGGAACAATTAAGGAAAAAGTGGGTAAAAATTCTTCACAGCAAATGTAAAATGGTAAATGGTAGGAATATATTTACTTTTCCCCTTTTTATTGATTTTTTCATGAAAATATCAGGTTTTCTAAATATTTTGACCTATTTTTCCTCAAGGACTAGATAATACACTTTACCTTACTTGTGCAACAATAGGTGATGGACTAAGTCACCTGACACGAGGATTCGGGACACGTAGGATTCGGGATTCGTGGTGTCGGATTCGGGACACGCTGACCCCCGGAATAGGACACGTTAGGACACGTTATATATTATTTTATATATATATATTAAAAATTATTTATTAACATATTTCTTACACAAATTTTAATTAATGATACAAATTTGTTGATTTCAAACATAGATCTTCATCTATAGCTATTAGCATGCATAGTACATACAAAATTCAAATAAATGTCAGTGGTACTGGTCACATAAATGATAAATCTATTAAAAATTTAAATCATGATTCATAATTCATCACTGAAAGACAACTACAACTACAAGATAGTAAGATAAACACACTGACAACTGTAGTTTTCTCATTAAGTCATCAAATCAAAATCTGTTACATAGGTAGTGTATTGTGGACTTATGTAGTGTACTGGCATGGTATCTCTGCGATTTTGTTAGCATCGATCACAGCGTTATATATGGCATCATAATTTCTATGCATTGGCGTGTAAGGTAACAAAAGAGTTGAATAACACTTTTGTTTTTATTAGAATAATATTAGTTTATTGTCCCATAACTCTTTTTAAATTAAATTAATTTGATTTAATTAATAGATTAAATAAAAGGAAAAAACTCAAAAAAAACTGAATAACACTTTTGTTTTAATAAAATTAATTCAAAAATAAAATTAATTTTTAATTTTTGATAAAATTATTATTTTTATGTTTTTTCCGATGGTTTTTTTAAATGAGATATTTATTAATCGCTATATGCAAAAAGGTTTCACGAGTTTGCAACGTCCACATTGTTTGTGGTTGTTCTAGCTAGACTGTGTTCCATAGGTGACGGGATACAAGAAGTTGACGTTCATGAATATGATTAAGCAGACCATTAAAATAAAAAATAAAGATATACAATGGCTCACTGACAACATTTCGCTTAATAAATGTTGAGCGGCATCCACCCTCCACTCTTTCATATGGCGTTACGTTGAACCTTAGCATTTCCCTGTTCATTTTTTTGGGATTCTGGTGGCTTTCATATTCCATGGTTGGTCTACAATTAATGGGCGTGTTATTTCTCTTTTGGGCCGTACTGATAGCCGCCGATCCAGAGGCTAATCGCCTGGACTCGGGATGTAGTCGGTCAAGATCACCAACGTCACCCTTTTCAATGAAAAATTGAATACGGTGCTGGAAGCCTTACTTGCCAATATTGTTGCTATCAGTTCGCAAGAAATTGGCACAGAGATACCATGCCAGTACACTACATAAGTTTTAACCTAGCAGCAGATCCGAAAACGAATCCGCAAACCAACACTCGATAGGAAAATCGTGACACGCTTTCGAATTTAGAACACGCCCCTAGACACGACATGCCACAAGAGGACATGACGAGTCCTGCCATCATGACACGTGTCAGGACAAAATCGTGTCCGATTCATCCAGGGTTTTGGACGAGTCCGGTTTCATAGGTGATGGATGTTTGATGATGATGATTGGTCACGTTTCAGCTCTTTTCTTGACTCATTCAACTCATTTGAAAATATTTCCAAGTAATTTTTCCCTTTTTGACTCGTTAAAGAGAATAGAAACAGGTGGTCTACTTTCAGCTCTTTTTCAACCCTTTAAAAAGCGAAAAGATAGCTGAGCCCTTGTCGTCTTGAACTCATTAACGGATGTGAAATGTCATGCACCAAGTATAAGTTTACCCCTTTTTTCGGGCTAGGAGGCACTATTTACGAAAAAGGTACTCCTTGACTGAAATGGTCAATCAGTTCTCTCAAGTATTGTTTTCTACCTTTTCAGGCTCGAGAGACACAAATGTATCAAAAAGGGACCATGTGGAGTTTTCTTTTACGTGTCTTTTCAAACTCTCTAAACATGAAAAAGGTAGCGAGTTACACCTTGGTCAGACTCATTAAACTATTAAGCCACATCGGATTCATCAACATGACGAACATGAGCTTCTCCTTCTTAAGGCTCATTAAACTTACTAGGTCAGATTTGTCCGAAGTATGAACTTACAGTGCAAGCATATGCTATCCCCTTCAAGCTTGTGATTAAAAAATAATTAGGGTACCTGCCAGAAATGGTGGGGGAAAATTTAGAAATCTATCAGTTGTGTCGGCAGCTCACTCTTGAACATGACACCTTTTGCTTCGTTTCAGGTTGGGACATCTTCATTTGTATCATTGACTTTCCTGGGTTTAGGCTGTTTATTTTTTCCTTCCATTTGATCTCTGCCACATCATCATGACCACCGATCCCATGCATCCAAAAGCTACCAAACTTCCAGTTTTGTCACTGATATGTTCAAGAGTTATCTTTCTGTAGTTACACTTACCTTGGATTCTTTGTATTATCCAAAATCATTTTGCATCCTCTCATCTCACATTGATGATGTGGGATTCATTATGGCCCTCTTTCGACATGATCAATTTTCGTCAACTTCAGCTCATTATCCAGGAAGTTGACGAAAAGACTCCTTTCCGATACCTTAGAGCTTGCATGCCATAATGGAAAGCTCTTCACACTCGACGACAAGTTTACATTCCTGGCTTTCGATCAAGTGATTTCACGAGTGTTTGACTTCAGTTCCTATATTCACATTCTGTCAATTGTATTGATAGTACCTTGAGGACCATTTTCATTATTGGTGGTTTCTTTCAAACTTGTTAATAGTTTACATCATTGACTGTTAATCAAGTGACTTTCCAGCATGTTCAATTTCAACACATCTATTCACATGCTAGGATCTATACTTTGATTATGTCATGTTGGAGCACAATAATTGAGACTCAAATCACAAAAGTCCAGGGTGCGAAGTGGTCTGACATGGTTATGATGAGATGCATGTCTCTACCAGATGGCTAGCTCCGACTAGACCATGAGTTATAATATGTGATCCTTCTCATTATTATATGGCTGCAACCATACCTTGGTTTCGTTATGATCCTCCTTGACAACTGGTTGCACTGAGACCTGGATCCATTTACATGATCATAATCTGGATGGTTGCATCCATGCCACGATTCATGCATCATTTGATAGAGATCTCAGTTTATGTATATGTATTTGTACTTTCTTGTAGGTTTTCCAATGACAGAGTACGGTTCCCCATACTGATTTATAAAGCATTTCGTCCCTAACTCTAGTTCGGCCTTCACGCTTTAGGGGGCATATCTTACATAGAATTTTGTCACTGTCTCTATACTCCCCATTCCTTGATCTTGGAGTACCTCTACAGTGAACCCTGCATGCTTTTTCTTCCTGAATAAACTCCCATTGTGTCCCTCTTCATGAGAAGATCAATTCCCTTTTGCACCGTTTCTCATGAAACTTCTGTTTTTCCCAGTTTACAAGACTGGTGCTAATGGCCTTTGTCTCCCCCACGGTGATATGTAGAGATTAGTACTACTCCTTGCATTGACCAGAGTGATTGAGCTGTATTCTAGTTGTGTCAGTCCTGTCATGGAATGTTTTTTAAAATTAGAGCTGAAGCTTCCATCTCTAGAAGCTCTATAACGGAAGTCTGGTAAATGGTTTGGCTAGATGGGGTCGCGGATGACAGTTTGGGCCCCTTTCCGTTATAATGATGGAACTACCTAAAGGGATAAGTCCTTCTCCCATGAGAAGAGGATCCATCTCCCATCCACATTTCCTATATAAACCTCCCTTGTTCCCAAGCACAAGTTAGTTTTTGGTTGAGTGTTGATGTTATTTTGGTTTGGAGTAGACAAGCAAGCTATTACTAGTTGTATGAGGGAGAAGTGTGATTTGGTTTGGAGTGAAGCCTAAAGGGAAGAGCCTTAAAACTATTGTTTATTGAGGCCATCATGGAATGCAACATCAAGACGAATGGTTGTAATCTCTCTTTGATATTAATATATGCAACTATCGATTGATTTCCTACATGTTTTGTAACATTACATATTCATGGCTTAATGTTTCTTGACTTGTTAAGTAGGCTGAATTGCAATTTGTCTATTATTATGTTTGTTGTCCGTTGTTGTTTACTTGTTTCAGGAGCTTGAAGAAGGAAGTGAGAGATAGCTGGAGCGAGCAAGCAAGGGCATCATCAAACATGATAAGCGGACTAAGAGGTAGGCCCTCTTGATTGATTCTAACCTAAGGAAATCTTCGATAGAATGTATCTATTGTGGCTAGACCCATCATTAGGCTAGAGGAATTTGTTCGTGTCCGCACCTATAATTTTACTTCACCACAGCTACTCCTTTGTCCCTTGCTCCTACACACCTTGTTGTTTCTCCTAAATACCTTGTTTCTCATGTTGCATTGCTGCTCTTTTGTTGCTCCTTTGCCATCAATGACAATAATTGAAACAAGTACTACCCTAATGGATATACATGAAAATAATTAAGACTCATCTAACATCAAGACAAATAGTTCACAAGGATGTGATGATCATCATAGCATAACAACACATTTCCAACAAGGAGCATCGAAGTAATTGAAATAGTTCAAATAATCCAGTACTAATGGAATCAAGCATGACCCATAAACATTTAAAGAATAGTGTTACAAACATTCATAATGAACATTTGAAAATGTGTTGGCTTGGAAGGCTTCAATATTAAGCAAAATTCCCAAGATAAATAATTGCAATGAACACCACTAACTATAATAGTGGAGCGTTAAAGCCATTACTTTCTCCCCAAAATTACTAAATCTATTTCTGTAATTCCTTGTGGGAGAAGCCAAGCTTAAAATTGATTTACATGATAAATAATGATCTATTTATAACTTGAGGAACGAACTTTCACATCCTGATGACTCTTCAATTTCTAACTTCTTGTGACCTTTTGACTTCTACAACCTTTGGGATTCCAACTGAATTTTGGAATTACATATGACTATTGACATCACATGTCTTTTGGACTTCTGTTATCACCAAAATATGACCCTGATAGGCTGCTGATCAGACTATCTTAGTGTAACTATTTCAAACCAATCTTTAGCTAAGGCTTAGCCTCCTCAGCCTGAGAGGGCTCTCTCAAAGGATTAATGATATTGATTGATGATAATATAGATGGCTAACTCTATCTTGGGTTGTGGGTGTTGTAGGTTGAAAAGATGAAGCTTGCTACCATTGAGCCTATGAGTCACAAGTCTATAAATCAGTGGCAAGGTTTCTTGACATGAAAGCTGAGGCAAAAAAAGGCGTTTTCAACAAGATATTCACCTTAAGAAAATAGGTCATCACAAATAATTCCTTACTAAGGAATCAGGAGCATAGGATTATAATTCTGAGTAATAGTAATGAAATCTACTGCCTGATAGTTCCAAAGGTGATTACTCACAAGATTATGGAAAGACACATTCATCTCATTACTAAAGGAAGTCAGAGCATAATATTATGAATTCTGAGTAATACCAATGAGATCTATTTCTCAACACAATCATTCCATCACTAAAAGAAATCAGAGCACATGGTTGTGAATTCTGAACAATAATAATGTAATCTAGTGTTGGTGGTTCAAATATAAAACACAGTCATCTTATTTTTAAAGGAAGTCAGAGCATTAGATTATGAATTCTGAGTATTAACAATAAGATCTACTGCAAGTTATCAAAATAACATATAGATCAAGAAAGGATTAACTCCATGAGAACTCAGATCTGTTCAAGAAAACCTCTTTGCATTACTGATTATAGTTCATAGCATAAAGTAGCAGCTGAGCCAAAAAGTCTCCAACCCCTTTTCTAATTCGACCTATTGCTCTATATAAAGCATTTACAATTAGGATTCCATCATCCATCATCAAGAGAATTCGAATTTTCCATCAGTGGCACCTATTCTAACCATAAAACAAACCATTTATTAGAACTAGATGTTAACTAGGAGTGCTAGTGACCTAATACAACTAGGAGTGTAACTCCTTATCATGATTACAAAAACCTTATCTAAGAATTTAAAGCATTATTTGAAAACTTTCAACCTCAAGAAGTCGAATTTGATGAAGCCTCCCACGTGGTCATCTGATTTCTGAAGACAAACCCTAGAAATTAGGGAACATGTTTCCCTGTTTTTAGGTTTAGGATCCCTGAAAATGGAACGTGGGAAAGAGCCTTTACCTCCTCATTTATGACACATTTTTCGAAACTGAATGAGGTTTTTGGATTACAAGATGTCTAGAACAAAAATCTCTCTTGGTTTTGTAAAATACGTCTCCATCTGTCCATAATCGATCCTTGAAGAAGACGTGTAAAACAGGAAATTTTGATTTTTGAAAAGCTGCACCTACAGCAGTTTCGTAGCGCACGTTTAGTCTTTCATTTCTCCCAGATCATAATGGATTTGAAGAAAGTAGAAGATATTTTGTACTTCAGTATCTTAGGAATTAAAACCTCTTTCACTTTTCAAAGAGGCGTTTTCCACTGCTCAGAAACTCTTCTAGAAGTTGATTGGTAGAAACAAGGAGACAAAGTTCCTCCTTTTTAGAGTTTCATTTTTATTCCTGTCTTCGACCTTCTGCTACTTGTTTTGCCTTTGATGGATGTTTAAACCTTGTAAATACTCCCTTTGATAAATCCTTCTTCAAAAATATTTACTTTTTGTCTCTCAAAATTGGTCCATCAAGTCATAATATGCAGCTACAGCAGTTTCGTAGCGCGCTACGAAACTGCTGTGTGAATAAAAAAACACAGTTTTTTCAAAAAAATATTCTTCTTGTGATTTCTTCACAGCTTCATCTTATGCCTATAGGCCACATATCTTTGACATAATTCATCCATAAACAACTTCGAAAAGGTAATGTTCTAACCAAAATTGTGTTAAGGCTCCAATCACTTACAGCCCGGTTCTTTTATGCTGAGATTGTCCTCCTAGTTTTCTCAAATGAATTTACAGGTCCTCAATCTGTCTCTTTTACCTTTGGCTCTACCTCTTGTAATCTTATTAAATTCCTAGTCACGGGCCTTCTTGGATTTGAAAACAAACTTTGAGAATTGGTCATCAAATTGAAGCTTTTTGGAAGATTTAACTCCTTTGGTTTTGTTCTTGTTGGCTTCAAGTAGCTCTGCTTGGACCAGAGGAGTCTCTTCTATGTAAATGGTGTGGAGGAGATTTTTCAAACTTCCCTTTGAGGCTGGGCTTTCATCAACAATCATTGTCTTCCCCTTTTCCTTGGCTAATTGACTTCTAGTTACTCTTTATTCCTTGTGAGAACATCTAAGCCTTCAGGCTCAGGTCTAAGACACTGGCTTGATCTGTGATTTTTCCTTTCTTCAGACATGTCTATGAAATCCCTGCAAGGAAACTTGAAGATAAACCTGCACTGTATTGGTTTGAACACTGCCTTACTTGAATTTGAAACTGAGATCGGCCTCGCTTGATCTTCAAAGAATTCAAATTGAACATCTGTCAATGTGCTCCTCATGAATGAACCCAAACCTAAATCATAATTTTGACTACTTGGCTCTTTTTGAAACTTGCAATCTAAGCATACCAAGACTCCTAACGACTCCAACAATAAGAATGAATGCTGCATGTGATAGGCATGGTTCAAGGACTGACACATGGTGATGAAAAATTAACGAATTTTCATGGAAAAGACAGTTAGACCAAATCTGGCACAAATCCCTGATTTCGTAGCGCAACCAGTGTAAATTTTGTGTTTTGCGCTACGAAATCTCCTAGTTACAAAACTGTCTAGGTGTTTTTGTAGCGCAGATAGTGTATTTTTGTGAGTTTGCGCTACGAAAACTCCTAGTTGATTTTGAAATGCATGTAACTTTTGAAACAACCTTAACACATGACACTTTGAATAAATGTGGGACCAATGGTGGGTAAAACAAGATTGTTGACCATATTTAAGAAAGGGAACAAGACTCCTAGGACCTAGACACTAAAGCAAACATGGAAAAACTAAACCCGGACTAACACCTAACCTTTACAATGAAACTGATTTGAAAACGAATTTGAAATTTTTTTCCTAAGTGATAACAGTGGCTCCACTTGGGATAGTGTGCTCCTGTAGTACACTAAAAACTCGCAGGTCCAGTGCTTTATCCTTTTATGACAAACAGAAATTTGCTTGACAACCATCCCCTTCAAGCTTCTTGGGCCTTCACCTCAGGCTTAAGCTTGATGATCACTGTAGGAGAAAGAAATCTATATCTACTAAAAAATGCTCAGTCAACCTTGAGCTTATTTGCATTTTCCTACCTACCTACTAGCTGCAATTTCCACTTTAGGTCAAGCAACATGATATTTCCAATAAAGCCAATCAATTTTCCTTTATGATATTGGAGGCTCTTGGCTGCATTCAACCTCAAAATAACCATGGTAGTGAGATGACCAAATCAACTCATAATATACCTTCTCTTCATAATGCAAAATGAAAATGAAAAATTGGTGTGCAAAGCTTGTCCATGTATTCATTTATTGGGTCAAAGAGGACATGGTTATTTTGATGATCATCATAACATTCTACATTTTTAGGCAATTGATTCTTAGCCACACACGATTTCTTTGATATGCTATGCAACTGCTCTTCTAAATGGTTCCCACAAACAATGTAATTTTCCTCCTTATTATGATCATTCATTGATGTAAGTTGCTGCAAGGAAACACAAAATTGAACAACCTTTTCCTCTGCCTGAGGATTATAAAAGCTATCTTCCAGTATTTCTTCTTGTTGTGTGTAATCATTTTCATCTTCATTATGATTCGAAGAT
>APFE030835219.1:0-10442 GCA_000404065.3 Pinus taeda
TATTGAATCATGTAGAAGCACAGGAATTCCGTAATCACTCCTTGGCCAAATGAACACATCAAGTAGTTTCGAAATCCACGCTTTCAGCAATCTTTGATTATAGAAAATATGACAGTTACAGTGCAGGTCTCTGCTTGGAGAAATTGCTGGGAAGCATACTAAGCAATGTCTTAGACTTACTGACTAACTAACCTACCAACCAACCAACCCCTCACTACATTGTTCAGGGTGGTATATATAAGCAAAATATCGGAAATACATTCATTACAATAGACCTAAACAAGTCTGCTAGAAAAACTCTTCAAAAATCTAAGTGTTGCTGGAATTAAATGCAGGTAAATCCTTTTGGCTGCGCTAGGGGCAGCTGAATCAGAAAAGACTACAATGTGGTCCTTGGAGGCTTGATGCGGTGTTGCTGGAATGATTGTGCTTTGGGAACTGTAGTTCTGCTCTGGTGCGAGTTAAATGTGCAATGATTATGATTTGAGGGCTTTGAGTGGCTTCACCCTCTTTCTTTGACTCAGCTGGAAGGTATTAAATGTTCTCTTGCTTCAGGCTGCTGCTTAATATTTTCACTGATACTCTTTGCCACTACATTGATGGCTTTTTCCGCCTACTGATACTCTTTGACATGCTTGATACCTGATGATTTGATCTGATCCACTTTAAACTTTGTCATCGATCTTCTGTTGTCTTTAAACAAGATCAATTTGGCACGATCGGGCGATTTTCGGGCTTTTCGGTGTAGAAAAGGCCAAGGAATCAAAAGATTCCCTGAAACGGCCTATTTCCTGTAGCGATGCGCGATTAGCGCTTCGCGCTAATTGCACATCAAAAACTGCCTCTGTTTCTTGTTCTGGATCTCCGAAGTGCGATTTCTCTTCCAGCACGAATTTTCGGCTTTGTGGCTGCTGACGTCAGCATGCGGTGGGTCCCTGGTACAGAAGTGACATACCGAGGTGCTGATACTGAAGGCAATGCAATGAACTTCTCCGATGTGATCGCAATATCGCATCGACGGGGAATAGAAGGGTGGTTCAGTTGGATATTTGGTGCTTGCGACCGCCGATCGCCATCTGTCGGGTAGCGACAGATGGGTCAAAACTTGCATGGAGAGGAAACTGTGATCTTGCGATGTGATCTGTCTTTCAAGGGTCTGCGGAGTGTTAAGGAAGTCAGCAAGGGGTTTGTTGCGATCAGAAGGAGTAAGTAAGTGGGTGCAAAAGGTATTTGAGATCTCGGAAGGGGTCCGATCACCTCAGAGGGATCTTATACTCTGGAAGGAGTCCATTGTATTTGAAAGATGGTTTGAAAGGGCGGCATGAGGGTTCTTGCTAAGTTTCAGGTAAACTGAGTAATTCCCGGGGGTACTTATGGCTATTTTTCAACCAGGGGGAGGGATATTTACGTAGGGGATGATTTACATAATACTAGTAGGGGGATGGGAAAATATAGGGAGCTAAATAATAATGTTAGTGGTTAATATGGAGATGATAAGAAAGCGCTAAGTTTAGGAGACCTTAGACTGTTACAAGGGGATAGAACCATTCTTCAGAGAAAGTATGGAACAAATTTGAGTAAAGCAGATCTTTACCCAAGCAAATGCTATGAAAATGATGAAACTTAATAGGTATCAAGTAGATCTTGACCTCTTTTGGGGAAGTTAGTTAATGATTGGGGGAAAGTGGAGAAGGGGAGTTAGTTATACCTCTTTTTGAGCTTCTTCGCATAGAACTGCCTGCTGATTGTGTCCTGAGTAGAGATGACGTTTGGAAATTTGGGGCTGATCAACAATTAGGATTCAGCAACCTCAAAACTACCTACCCAGCCTACTTACCTAACATTTTTTCTTCTTTTGATTTGGGTGCACTTAGACTTGCAAACCCATCGTTCCATTTTTTCTTTTCATGCTTTCCTATCTACATACTACCCTTATTTCATCTGAAGGCCTAGATCAAACTGTTGGGCTCCTCTGCTTCTCTACCTATCTAAGAATCTGCCAAGATTAAGCTGTTTGGACAGATTTATATTCTCTATATTCTAAAACAGGAAATTTAAACCTAGGGAAACCAAGATTAAGCTGTTTGGACCTCCGTTTAACTGAAAATTGGAGATATCGGGATAACTTCTCAAAAATTTGAAAGGCAATTAAATGAACTCTGAGTAGCCTTCTTCACTTGGAGACAGTTTAAGCAAATATGGAACATTGCAGCATGCAAAGTATGACATATTTGGCCTGTAAAAATGTCAATCATGAAATATGAGTAACCTGCTACAGCAGGAGGCTAACACTAAACATTTGGCCATCCTCGCCCATCGCACCCTATAGAAGGCTTAAATAGTATGCATCACACCTTGGAAGTGTACCACTTAGTATGCATCACACTTTTCCAGTGAAGCAGTCTATATGGTTCAAGTTAGGTAGTTTTTGAATGGTTTCTCAGATGGAACTTTTGGGGAATGATGTATTTAGGTGACTATGTTCCTTTAGGGTATGAAACAACTCTTTTAGGGGTTTATGAGCCCTAATACATCGAGATATAAGTTTGGGGTTGATGTGCCCAAATATGTCTATGACAAAGAGAAGTTAAGGTGTCATACATCTTGGTCCTAGGTTGAACTATGATTTTCTATGTGGCTTGTCCGTTGTTGCATATATCTAGAAACATTGCTAGTTATCCATATAGAAAAATACTTATTGGCTATCATTAATGGTTGACATAGACGATTTCTGTATTTATGGAAGAAGTTGGAGGGATAAAAGTGAATTTTGAAAGAGATAGAATTGCTCCCACTATAGGAGCAATTGCAACCTGTGAGGTGTTGACATTCTATCTATTTGACATAGAGAAGCTGACGTGTTGGATGTCTCGGTCCTAGGATGAGCTATGAGTTTATATGTGGCTTTTGTGTTGTTTCACATATCTAGAAATGTTACTAATTAGACATCTAAACAAATACTTATCGGCTATGTTGAATGGTTAATGGAAGCAATTGCTATGCTTAAAGAAGTTGTTGGAGAGAGAAAAATGGAGTTTGACTCTGACAGAATTGTTCCCACTCCTGGAGCAATTGCAATATGTGAGGTGTTGATATTTTATATAATTGACTTAGATAAGTCTAGGTGTTGACATTCTATTTATCTAACATAGAGAAGCCTTTCTAGTTACCAAGATCATATTACCTAGGCTAAACTCATCTCTCTCTCTCTCTCTTTGTATATATATATATTAGATATATATATATATGGTGTTAATGAAATATGATTTTAGAATTGCTAGGTTGGTAAAATAATCAATATACATCATCACAAAATATTTCTCATCAATGCTCCATTACACATTAAAAATGATAAATGAATTGTCCCTTCACTAATAATGGGGTGGTAGAATTTCAAAAGAATGACTGAACTAATCATTTTTTTACTGTATTTTGAAAGATATCTAAAATGACTTGTAGGAATGGAGCTCATACCTATCCAATGCAACAATAATATGAGCTTCTAGATAATGATACCTAACCTTGAAGTAACCTATTAATAGGCCAAGGCTCACAATATACAAGTGAAAGGACTTTTGGTAACAAATGCTACAAAATGATTTGGAACCACTATGCAGGTTCCCACTCTAAGAAATGATTCAGATTCTCTTAGCTACCACAATTAACAAAGATATTTTACTTGTGTGATGTTTCCATAATTGCACGTGAAAGAGTATGAAGAAACCATAGGTGCATACCTTAAAGAAGAGGGAACATAAAGGAAACAATCAAAATCAAAGAAAACACATGACTTGATAATAGAGTTCAGCTAGTGTTGGTTACGTCTCTAGGCCTAGTGTCAAGAGTGGGGAGTTTGATTCATTAAATGTTGCAAGATGATGATGAGTACATGACGTATTCTTTGCCAATACAAGGAATAACTCCCTTAACTAGAGTGGCATATCCCTTTATGAGACACTATTCTATAAGAACTCTCACTCATAAAAGATCTCCTTCAGCATGATAAATATGAAATTTTCACATGAAGTGGCATACAAAGATGCTCCAAAAAAGTGGAAAACAAGGTTCTCAACATCAAATAAGCATCTCACCAAAAACCAAAAGAAGACATTGCATTAGTACATTTTATACCTCCACTTTTGAGCGTAGTCTTAAAATGCACAACTCTAGTGAAGAAATAGATAACACAGTTGAATTTCCAAGTGAAAAATCATGAAATTTGACTCTAAACTTGACCCTCAGTCAAATTTGTGCTCCTTGATAATCTCAAAGATTCCACAAAGATTCTCTTCTATAGGCTACCTGAAATTCATCTACACACACAAATAAATTGATCACAGCATTATTTTACTTACGACAGGCTAAGAAAAATGAGTATAAAGTTGGCATAATTCAAACACCTTAAAAATTTAGCCCCTGGGGAATCTCTAAGATTCCTCACTGATTTTGCATCAGAATATTCTATGGAATATTCCCCTAGAACATTCTATCTCAGAAAATGTGCCCATCCTAGGCATGGTTGCTCCTTGAGTCTAGGTTTTTTACACCTATGCTATTAGGTTATGATCTATCCTCCCCCTTGGGCAAATGGTAAAGTTGATTTTTATATCTATTAAGCAGCGCTAATTTCAAAGCCATCACAGCTAGTGAATGGAAATAATAACACTCGGTTGGAGGAGGTGCAATGGTCAAACCCATGGGCCTCCATCCGACATCTCGTGTGTTACACAGTAATTTGTCACCTTTGGTCACCGTCCTTGTTACCCCCCCACTGTCATACATTGGAGGACACATTTACGGACCTGTGGCCAGTGACATAACTTGAAAACACTTGCATTGAGGTCTCCTGAGTATGAAGTTCAATAACCCTGAAGACACCCTTTGAAGATTAACCTCTGAAGATGCCCTTTTTCCATTAGCGCGGGTCCACAGTGTCTAACCCGCGCCAATGGCTCAGTTCCTACAAAGAGGGCGCGCCCATAGACGCTCTGTCCCAGAACAAAGCCCGCGCCACACAATTTGGGCATGATTTTTGGCCAGCGCATATTGGAATGCTTTTTCCTCCGTGACTCACCCAGTTCCCTGAAGGAAAAATCCAATAAAGCAGCCGGGCGTCGGCTTTTCTATCCAAGGCAACCCAACTCAATGGTTATTTTGGGACATTGCCAAAAACTCAGAAGGTGTCCACATACGACGCATATTTCCTCTCCCCCCATCTATAAAATGCATGTCTCTCCTCATTGAACAGGCTGGAAGAAGTTTTGCTAGTTTTTGGAGAGCTAGAAGAAGTGGCTAGAAGAAGTTTTTGCTGAGAAGTGATAGTATGAGCTAAGAGCTGAAAGAGAGGTTAGGCTGCCGGATTGTGGAGAGAGAAAGTGACTTTGCAAGACATGTCAGACTGTTGACCCAGCTGGAGGAGATTTGTAGTGTCAAGCCTTAAGTGGTTGTAATTCTTCTCTCTTTTCTATTAAATGATAAGCGATTGTTATTATGGTTCCATTCATGTGTTCTACTGGTAATATGTGAATTATATCCTGCTTGACTGATATATAACTGTACGATTTCGGATTTTACGCTTGTTTGTGGGTTGTTATTCATTTGTGCAGGTGTCCATGCGTGGAGCGCAAGGATAGTGACTGGCCAGAGCTAGAGGACAGGAGCGACACTTCTCCCACAGCAAACAGCGTTGGATCCCAGGTTGGTCTCCCTGATCGACTTCTAAATTGTATAGTTAGGAACTTGCATGCAGTGTGTTTGATTGTTGCTAGACCCCTGTGGGGCTAGTGGGATCCACCTCTGTCCGCAGAGGGGATTTACCTCCGCAACAAATTGGCGACCATACTGGGGAGTTTGTCTATTGATTGTTTGTGTTATATTGTCTGATTTGTAAATCGTGGACGGAGCCTGAAGAGCGGCCAGGCAGCCTTCGAAACACTTCCGCTATGCGGAAGTGAAGTAGATCAACGCCACTTCAGTCTATCTCCGGGTTGATTTACAAACTGGACGGTATCCATCTTGCTTTGCATGTCGTTTTTTTGTCATTTTCTTGTCTGAACAATTTCTTTCCTTGAAGTTCTTGCTATCCTTCACTCACTGGCTCTGTCTAGTTCTTTTTTTTCCTGGCAAGTTCCCGCCAGCGCGGTTCTTCTCTGAACAGTCACGCTACTGGGCGCGATCCGATTTCGGAAAACTCGCGCTATACTCTGTTTAGCGTGGGTTGCAGGCTTGCACTCGCGCCTCCGTTTTTTTTTTCCTGGCAAATTCGCGCCAGCGCGTTTTTCCTCTGGACAGTCGCGCTACTGGGCGCGATCTGCTTTCGGACAACTCGCGCTACACTCTGTTTAGCGCGAGTTGCAGGCTCACAGTCGCGCCGCACCGGTTAGATCTGTTTATAAGCCTGTTTGTCAGTCTCTGATGCTTGGGTCTGGTTTTATGCCCTGTATATGCCTTCTGGGAGTCTGTTAGATTGATAACTGGCTGGTGGTGTCTCGTCCTTCGGTTGTTTGCCATTGCTTCCCGATTTCACATTTTGTTTTTGTGTTATCGAACCTCCCGTGGGTTTGACGATTTATATACCCAGTTCTTTTGTCATCAGACTTTTATATTCTCCTAGTGGTTATATCAGTTTTTGCACTTCATGTTGCAAATATCTCGCTTGTAGCTCACTTATTTTTTCTTGATTTCGTGATAACTTAGCTTACGTAGTTACATGAAAATCTTGTTTTTCTTTTGCTTTGTTGGGTTGTTGTGTTTTGTTTCAAAAACTGGCTATTAGATTCTTTAAAACCAATTATCTGATAGTGAACATCTCTTGAACGCTTTAAGTGCATCATCATTTTTTTTTTTAAAAAGAAAAAAGAAAAAGTTTTTTTTTCATCATTTAGGCATGTTACGGTAGTTTTTGCTTTAAAATAAAAGAAAAAGAGAAAAGTTTTTCCTTTCTTATTGATTAGCTGCATTAGAATTTTTTGGACATCGTTTTGTTCGCATGAACCTCTTAACTCTCCTATAGCTAGATTTCATCCAAACAAAACGAATACAGTTCTTGCATGTAGTTGCATTTAGCATTTTTCGAGAGATTACATTCGCTCAAGCCAGAAACTGAAACTTAATTAAAGATCAACAATAAAATTTATTCAATGAACCTAACAACGCATTGGAATCTAACGCTCATACTTTAGAGGTCTAGGCTAGAGACGTGTTCCGGCGTCGTTAAGCCTGGTGGTTTATCGTCGAGTGGTTGGGTGATTCCTCCACGGTGAAACGATAGGTACCAGTACGGACTGTGCTCCCACGTACCGTCGCGTATATTTTGGGAGACCCTATAGGATTACAACCTTTTATCCTTAGGGAGCCGAGTCTGCCGCCCTACGAACCGTAATGCACTGAACACAGCATTCGGGAAGATTGACTGCAGTACGGAAAGTCCTTGGTGATCTTCTGATCGCTAAGGTGTATAAGCCGTTTTACGGTTCGTTTGGCACACCCTCCTCTTGTTTAGATTTCCAGAGTAGTCAGCTTTTGATCCTTTTCAGACTGTTAAACAGAAAAGGTGTAAGCGAGCAGCTTGTCACTTCGTGCTCGAAAAACATTCGAAGGAGACTAGAGTCAACTTTTCGTCCTTTTCTCGACTCTCTAAATATGAAAAGGTCAAATTAAAAAGTCTTAATAATTTATTCGACCGCGATCACATTACCCATTTAGATTTTGAGTGCGATAGTTTGGCTAGGACTTCGTCTTTTCATGGCAAATTTCCCGGGATTCATCAACCTAAGTCCCCCACCTAGTGGGGATGCTGGTCATTTCCCTTCTTCTGGAAATGTTGGTGCCCTCTATATGGCAACGCTAACTCTCCCAGGGTTAACTGTCGGGTTACCAGTTTGGCTTTTTTCAAACTCTGTGGTCCCTTCTATGTCGGCTGATACTACGTCAGTCCCGCCGCCTGCTCAACACCTAGTTGAACCACAGGTGGACCCCACCCCTTCGACACCTACTTCGACAACTCCTTCTTCGCCTGGTGGAAGTACCCAAGTAGCTCACAAGAAGAAGAAGAAGTCCCCGAAGAAAAAGTCAAACAAGGGAACGGTCACAAACACAAAGAAGACTACAAACACAACTGTTGTTCCACCACGGACAACAGAAGACAGACTCCTTCCTACCCCTCCACCCAAGGTCAAGTTCCCATGCAGACTATGCAAAGAAAACCACCTCCTTCGAGATTGTCCTGGCATTCCCAGGGTCTTGAGCATATGGGCTGTGATCCAGCCCGTCCATCACCGTCCACTGTCCCTCACAGCGATGATACCCCTATAGTTCGGAATACGAAAGGCAAAGGGAAGATCAGACTCCCTTGCAAACTTTGTGAAGGTCATCACTTCCTTCACCTTTGTCCACTCATGGACAAAGCCTCCTCTATGTTGGAAAGTCTTGCAGATCCTCACCCCAACTCCCCGCTGGATATCAGCGTCTTTCTGCAGACACAGATCGTCCTCCTGCTGACAACAAGATTGGTTTACCACCTCTCTTGTCCAGCCTCCTCTTCCTGAACCTGGCTCTAGCGAGCCTCCTCCAGACCAACCGTTGGTCGAAGAGAGTGTCGACTCGGGTCACCACCCCTCGACCACCCTGTTCTCGAAGAACATCATGATCATGTTCTCCTTTCTCATCAGATTCTCCTGAGTCCGAAAATGACCCTCTTATCCCAGCCAACTCAGAAGGTCATACTTCGGTTCCTTTAGAACAGGGGGCAATCATACGATTACCCCACCAAGTCGTTTGGCCATCTCCTTTGATTGGAGTCATCTGACCGCTTTCCGTCTTCCATCCCAGGTGCCTTTCCAGATTACAGTACTCGCCTGTCGTAAGGCAGTACCTGGCACTATTCTGGATGAAGGCGCGTCGGTCAGTCTTATGTCATCCACTACTTGGCAAGCTCTAGGTTCCCCGCAGCTCAGGCCCGTCACGCAGAATCTGTTGGCTTTCGACGGAGGCGCATGTCCATCTCTAGGAGTCCTCCCGAAGTTCCCTATTACTTTGGGAGGTAAAACCGTCTATATAGATGTTTTGGTTACTCAAGGAGCTTTAGGCTTCAGTCTTCTCCTTGGTCGTGACTATGTTTATACCATGGGGGCCCTCGTTTCTTCACTTTTCCGTGTGGTTTGCTTTCCACACGACGGAAGGATTGTGACTATCGATCAATTGTCATTCGTTAGTCCCCCCATGCCTCCTGCGCAGTTTTCACCCCCTCCTGGTTCTCATCCACTAGTTGCATCTGCCCCACCGCAGGTCAACTACGTGGCTACCTATCCCATGCCTGTATCCAGCGCCGCCGCCGTCATGCATAGTGTCCTGGGGGCATTGGGTCCCGACTTCCAAGATGTTGACCTTCCACCAGATGAGACACTCTTGGAAGCTACGACTTCTTGTTCATTATGATGAAGTTCGGGACGAGGATGGTTTTTCCTGTATCAACCTCATTAAAAATGAACACGAACCAACGAGCAGTTCTTCCTGAGTCAACCTCGTTAAAAAATGAACAACGAACCAGAGCATAGTTCTGACCCTATGGCAACCTCCTTAAAAAATGAAATAAGCGGTCGAGCATAGTTTTTTCCTGTATCAACCTCCTTAAAAAATGAACAGGATACCAGAGCATAGTTTGTTCCTGTCTCAACCTCCTTAAAAAATGAAATAGGGAGGTCGGAGCATAGTTCATTTTCCTGTGTCAAGCTCCTTAAAAAAAAAATGAACTTAGAGTGGTCGGAGCATAGTTCATTTTCCTGGTCAACCTCCTTAAAAAATGAACTTGGAGGGGTCGGAGCATAGTTCATTTTCCTGTGTCAAGCTCCTTAAAAAATGAACTTAGGAGTGGTCGGAGCATAGTTCAGATTTCCTATGTCAAGCTCGTTAAAAAATGAAACAAGGAGTCTTGAGGATAGTTCTTTTACTGTGTCAACCTCATTAAAAAATGAAACAACTCCCTTTCCAAGTCGAGTCTTTCTAAGATCTCGAAAGTGAACCTTCATTCCACTTCGTTGAATGCAATGAAGCTTGGGGGGCATGTACCTCACTTTGCGTCATCATGTTGGGGGCATGCGAACTTATAACAAGCATAGTTTTTCGTTTCAAGCTTGTGTAAACACGAAACTGAACCCGAGCAGAGTTCTCTATGGTTCAAGCTTGTGTAAAAATGAACCTATACCCGAGTCACCTTTAAGCTCTTTTCTGACTCGTAAAATATGAAAAGATTGCCGAGTATTTTTTTTTTTTCCTTTTTGACTCGTTAAAGAGAATAAAAATGGAGGTCTTCTTTTAGCTCTTTTTTGACTGTTTAAAGAGGAAAAGAATGCCGAGTTGTCCCTCTCGGCTCGTTAAACAGTTACCAAGAGGCGGTCGTTTTAAGTTCTTTTATCGATTGTTTAAACACTAAAAGATTACCGGGT
>APFE030835219.1:11946-33474 GCA_000404065.3 Pinus taeda
GTCCTTGTTACGCCCCCGCTGTCACACATTGGAGGACACATTTACGGACCTGTGACCAGTGACATAACTTGAAAACACTTGCATTGAGGTCTCCTGAGTATGAAGTTCAAAAACCCTGAAGACACCCTCTGAAGATTAACCTTGGAAAATGCCTTTTTCCCATTAGCGCGGGTCCACAGTGTATTAACCCGCGCCAATGGCTCAGTCCCTACAAAGAGGGCGCGATCATAGACGCTCTGTCCCAGAGCGCGGCCCGCGCCACACAATTTGGGCATGATTTTTGGCCAGCGCATGCTAGAATGCTTTTTCCTCCGTGACTCACCCAGTTCCCTGAAGCAAAAAGCCCACAAAAGCAGTCGACCGTCGGCTTTTCTATCCAAGGCAACTCAACTCAATGGCTATTATGGGACATTACCAAAACTCGGAATGTGTCCACATACAATGCATATCTCCTCTCCCCCCATCTATAAAGGCCTGTCTCCCCATAATGAACAGGCTAGTTTTTTGGAGGCTAGAGTTAATAGTGCAAAGAGTGAACAAGCTAGTGAGAGAGATAGTATTGAGCTAAGAGCTGAAAGAGAGGTTATGCTGCCGGATTGTGGAGAGAGAAAGTGACTTTGCAAGACATGTCAGACTGACTGCCGACCCAGCTAGAGGAGATTTGCAGCGTCAAGCCTTAAGTGGTTGTAATTCTTCTCTCTTTTCTATTAAATGATAAGCGACTGTTATTATGGTTCCATTCATGTGTTCTACTGGTAATATGTGAATTGTATCCTGCTTGATTGATATATAGCTGTACGATTTTGGATTTTATGCTTGTTTTTGGGTTGTTCTTCATTTGTGCAGGTGTCCATGCGTGAAGCGCAAGGATAGCGACCGGCCAAAGCTAGAGGACAGGAGCGACACTTCTCCCACAGCAAATAGCATTGGATCCCAGGTTGGTCTCCCTAATCGACTTCTAAATTGTATAGTTAGGAATTTGCATGCAGCGTGATTGATTGTTGCTAGACCCCTGTGGGGCTAGTGGGATCCACCTCTGTTCGCAGAGGGGATTTACCTCCGCAACAATGGATATATATAAGATGTACAAATGTCCTAACATTTTTTATCTTTTTTTATTTTTCATCCATAAAACTTATCAAAACCAAATAATGTTACAATATCGGCTCCACCTGGGGTCTACTTCCCCTTGTGGGGTGTAGAGAAAAGGTAGATCCAAGTGCCTTCTCATCAGGTTATGGAGTCTTTGCTGAAATAATTACAAACTTGCAATTTTTCAAAATAAAATCAACTCTTTGGATATTCATAGATGATGAATGAATAGATGAAAATATAATACTGAATATAACATTTCAAGTATTTCCCATTGATTAGCAATGAGGAATACTTCCCTTCAAAATTCTGTAGGATGAATGTATTATTTCCATTGACTTCTGCGATTCTAAATGGACCCAACTAGAGGTTGTCAAATTTTTCATGCTTTCCTTTATCTTCCCTTCTTGTATCCCATCTAAACACCAGGTCTCCTTTCTTTAAATTTCTTTCTCTGGCCATTTCGTTAAACAACTCATTCATTTTGTTTTGATATTTCCTTAGCTTGCATTGAATTCCATCCATGTTCTCATTTAAGTCAATGATTCCATTTATCATTCTTGAAAACTCATCTATTTCTTCATAAGATTCTTGAAGGAATCTGATAATTGGTATAGCTAAATGAGTGGGAAAAAATACTTCCTTACCATAGACTAATTGGAAAAGAGACTTACCTATAGACCACTTGGGAGAAACTTTGTTTTCCCAAATTGCATAGACCATATGTTTGTCCCAAATCTTTTTATGGTATTCAAGAGTCTTCTTAATGACCTTAACTATCTTTTGTTGGAGGAATCTGCTAGTCCATTACCCTGTGGATAGTATGGTGTAGAATGATGTAACAAAATCGAATACTTTTGACAACAACCAATCATTTTAAGACTCCTAAAATTTGTTGCATTGTCTGTGACAATTTGTTGAAGACATCCAAATCTTGCAAAAATATTTTCCTCAGCGAATTTAATTACAACATTATCAATTGCATTTTTAATAGGTATAGCCTCTACCCATTTGGTAAAATAGTTTTTTGTAGTTAGAATCCATCTATGTTGATTACTTCAATGTGGATGAATCTCCCATATGAAGTCCAACCCCCATTGTACAAAAGGTGCCTGAACCAATACTGGAACAAGAGGAAGTGCTGACAGCTTCTCTTTCCCTGCAAATATCTGATATTTGGTGAAGCTTCTAACTCTTTCTCCAACTTCTTTAAACAATGTGGGCCCGTAGAAACCTTCTTTTAAATTTCCTAATTTGTTGCTCTCCAGGCATAGTGTCCACCACAAAACCTCGCATGGAACCGATCTGTAATTCCCTCTATTTCAATTTTAGTTAAACAGAGCAGAAGGATATTGAGAGGACCTTTCTTTGATCTAAAGAAGAATGTTCTTGTGGATTCTCTTCTAAACTTTGAGAAGCTTCTTGTGGAGTCTCCCCTTATATATTTATGGAAGGTTCTTGTGGATTATCCCCTTATGCATTTAAGGAAGGTCCTTGTGGATTCTTCTGAGATGAAAGTTCAGAAACAAGATTTACTCCCAATACTTTGTAATTGGATTCAACAAACAATTTGGCCAAACCTTGACCCTTCACTAGCTTTGTGGTCTTGATCTGAAGATCAAATTCAAGAATTTTCATAATCCATATCCCTCTTCTTCCATCAGTATCAGGTTGGGTCAAAATGTTTTTAACAACATGATTAGGGACATAGGTTGTAATGTGTGAATGCAAAAAAATAGGTTCTAAAGGTTTTGAGGGCTTGGATTAAAGCATGAACTTGCTTTTCAATAATTTCATATTTAAGCTCGACATCCCTCATGACTTTACTAAAGAAGGCTATGGGCTGGTCATCACCATTTATATTCTTTTGTAAAAGTACAACTGCTATGGTTGTTTCTGATGCAAAAGAAAATATTCTAAAATGGGAAGAATAATCAAGATTGGCTAATGTAGGGGCTTCGGATATAGCCTTTTTTACGTAATCAAAATAATATCTGGCTGAAACTGTCCATTTCACTTCATTGTTCTTCTTTAACATATCAGTTATATCTTTTACTATCTTTGCATAATTTGGGATAAACCTTCTGAGAAGATTAATTTTCCCATGGAAGGCTTGTATCTCCTTCTTGTTTCTAGGAAAAGACAAAGTTTGAATAGCTGAAACTCTCTTTGGATCAATGAAAAATCCTTCGTTGGAGACAATATGCCCCAATAACTTCCCTTCCTTTACGACAAAAAAAAGACTTCTTTGGATTTATGGATGTGCCATATTTTTTGCATTTGTTAAAAACCTTGCTCAAGTGTTTTAAATGATTTTCATCAGAATAAGAGGAAAGAGTTAAATCATCTAGATAAATGATAGTGAATTCAGATATATTATCAACAAATGCTAGATACTTGCCTCTCTGAAACGTGGCTCCAACATTTATCAGTCCAAATGGCATCCTAGCATACATCAATGTACCCCAGGGAGTAGTAAAAGCAGTTTTATCTTGGTCAGCTTGATTCACCATAATCTAGTTGTAACCAAAAAACCCATCTAGCATAGAAATTCTATTTGCACATGAAACTTTATGAGGTAGATGATCCATTTTGGGAAATGGGTAGTTATCCTTTAAATATGATTTGTTCAGATTTCAGAAATCTACACATAACCTAATTTCACCATTTTTGTTCCTGACAGGAACTAGGTTAGCCACCCAACCAAAATACGTCAAAGGTACTGTGATATGAGCATCAAGAAGCTTTTTAAGTTATTTCTCAATGGTTGGAAGAAGTATTGGATTGATTCTTCTTAATTTTTGTCGAAAGGGTTTTGCCTCTGGTTTTAAAGGAATTTTGTGCTCTATCAAGGATGTACCATAAGTTTTTTATTCATTATAATATTAGGCAAAACCATCTTTGTAATTTTTAAGAAGATTCAAGTATTTATTTTTAACATCTAAAGGCAAATATGTTGATATTTTAACATTTCTATCCTCATCTAAAGTCCCAATATTGTAGTCTTCAATTTCTTCTTCATCTCAATTAGATAAGGGGTTTTTGAAGACATCATTATTATCAAGTATTTTTCCAATGGAACTAATTCTTTGGGAATTCAATTATCAGATAACTGAAGTGTCTGAGCTCTTTTTTTTATTCTTGGATGTATTTTTTATCTTATTCAATTTGCATATTTGAAAATTCATGAATGACTTGAAGGAAAGATTTTGAACTCTCATCATCCTCAAAAATATGCAAGTGTTTAAGGTTATCGGGAATTGATGGTCTGTACTTAACTTGAATATGATATTCTAACAATATTGGGTCAGGGACATTGAAAGAGCTTGTTGAAACAATAGGTGAATCAACATGCATATTCTCATCCCTGGGTATAGCATATATGTTAAATCCTTGAAATAAATTTTCAATTGTATCCCAAACCTCATTTCTATATGATCTATGTCTTGGGTGCTTTGTTTGATAGAGGTTTCTAACTTGCTTGACTATTAGTTCAGAATCATAAAATACACTCAAGTTTTGAACCTTTAGACTCTTAGCTAGTTCAAGACCAAGAAGAAAAGCCTCATACTCAGCCACATTAATGGTGACTTCAAATTAAAGTTTACATGACTGAGTAATATTTTCTCTATTTGGTGAGATTAAAACAATCCCTGCTCCTTCTCCTTCCTTTGAGAAAGAGCCACCAAAATAAAGTTTCCAGATATCTGATTTTACAATTTTAGGTTTGGAGATTGT
Source organism: Pinus taeda (assembly GCA_000404065.3). Classification (NCBI taxonomy): domain Eukaryota; kingdom Viridiplantae; phylum Streptophyta; class Pinopsida; order Pinales; family Pinaceae; genus Pinus; species Pinus taeda. Next base: position 16,777 of record APFE030835219.1, read on the forward strand.
ATTTTCAATGCAAAGTTGAGTCGTTGATGAATTTTGCAAAGATAACTAAAATTAACCAAGATCCCAATCTACTGCAAAGATGGGCCATTTTTTTCTTGATCAGTCCTTTAAACAGTATTGAGGAATCTAACTTCCCTATATAACCTTAAATGTTCACCTCCATAGACTGGAATAGTAGCAAAAGACACGTCCATCTAAAGTGATCCTCCAAGTTTAGCACAACATGATCTAGATAGAAGCATGCCAAACATGGCAGGAATATCAGTGACAACTATGTCTAAGACTACACTCTTAACAGGAATTTGGGGTAAGTTCAGAACTAGGTCGTTGATCAGTCCTAGGCATGGCACTTTCTTTCAATCAAAGGTGTAGAGATCATGATAAGAACAAGTAAATTCTAACTGGAGATAGTCCATAATGACCTTTGGCATAAGGCTATGAGAAGCTCCGGAGTCCAACATCCAGTGATACAAGAGAAAATCATGGAATTTTAAAGTTATGTAAAGGGTGGAACAATCTCTGTGGAGTACTAAAGAAGGTATGTTTTTGGTAATTATTTCAGCATCTTTTCATTAATACTTACAAACCTTTTGCATCATGAACTTAGAAAACGATAAGGAATTGTAATAAAACATGTGAGATTAATATGCAAGATGAAAACACTGACAAATGTCATTTCCTTATGCAGAAAGAAGGAAAAATGAGAAACTGTCGTTCCAAAGGAAAGGACAAGGACAGGTTAACCACTGTCCCTTTGACGGGAAATCGTATGCAAACAAGGCAACGAAAATCAAAGCAAATCAGCCCTAGAAAGGAAGTGGAGATATCGGCTCGGCATAGGAAAGAAAAGATATGACTGAGGACTAATGGTTCGATAAATCCCTATGGGTCCTTGATCTTGAGGGATCGCTGCTTTAACTATTTCTACACTTAGATATCTCCATCTTCACCATTATAAAAGGGGCAACACTGTTAGCTTGGAAGGGAGTTAGAATCTGTTATGTTTTATGTAATTTCCTTTAAGATCAAAACTTTGATCAATGAGTCTCGTTAAGAACGTATCTATTGTAATTCCGCTTTATGCATTAATACAAAATTGGTTGCTATTTCATCTCTGAGTCTGGAATAACTTCAAGCAGTGTACCCCTAAAGGCTAAGGGCCCGACCCTAGAGGACACTTGCTCCTGTACTATTACACTTGGTTTATGCGTGGTTTGCTTATCGACATTATTTGGTAATTTGATGTGTTTTGTAAGTTTACATCACATGCTTTGTTATGTTTGATTTATTAAGGTTTCTAAAGACAGAACTATTGTATTGACTCTACATCTTATCATTGTTCTTTTAAGTGTTGACATAATACTACTAGTCTTTACAGAATATTGTTGTTATTTAATTATAGAGCCTTTGTGTTGTGCACTTCTTCATTGACATTACAGAATTCATCTTGGGAGTTATGTTCTTTGCGATTGTTGGATCTATAAACAATGTTGTTCTTTTTCGAATTGCAGTCGTACTCTTTCTTGCTGAGATTGATAACTAGATCAAATTACTATTAAGATGTGTCATGTGTATATATGGTTTTCAAGTGTTGTTCTATAATTCATCATTAATCATTGTTGTTCCATTTTGGTGTGTTATTCAATCCGCCCTTAAGAGTGAAGGATTGTGGTTTGATTCCTGTAGGTTACGATTAGTGCATTTGATCTTATAGATTAAGGTGTTACTTCTTGTTAGACTCAGTTACCGTTACAATTTCTTAATTGTTGTTCCATTTCAGGTTTGTTGTTCTATTTATTAATTGCTTTTCCATTTCTTATCTGCCATTTCATTTCCCGTCATTTGTTATTTTGCTATGAAGAATGATCCCAGACTGTAGTGAGCATTGACATCTACTATCCGGCTCCTAGTCCATGATCTGTTCTCTGGTTTCCTTTCCCATCAGTTTACAAAGGGATGAGTTATTGCTACTAAACCCTTGATTGATAAATTTCTTAGTTTTCTGAATGTGTGGTTTAATCTTTTGAAGTAGTTAGCTGTAAACAAGCATCTGTTTACTCTTGAATTTTCGAACACTGTACTACTAGCATTACTCTGGCAAATGATAGGCTCAGACTGAGACAATCTTTGAAATAACAAAACGTTCCTGGATTGACATATTAATGTGAGGTAATTAGAGGTGAAAGAGACCCTTTTTATAGCTTGACATTTTGGCGTCATTGCCGGGGAAAGAGTGTAGCCATTTGTTCTTTTCTCAGAGTAGTGTACGAACCTGCTAGGGAAGAATTGGGTTTTCAAAATAGAAGGTAAGAACCTACGTGTGGAGCATGTAATAGCCCTGCTCCTCTGCCCACTTTCCTACAGATCTGCTGTTGTTTTGCTTGGGTAGAATTTAGTAGTTAATTTGTGTGCATGACTAAGCAGAAAAAGCCAGAAAATAATTCCAAACCTCTACCCAAGCCAGAAAAAGCTAAGGGACCAGTGACCCTTGGCTGACAAACCTTCATAGATGAAATCTTCAAGAATGAAGAATATCAGCCCTCAGTAGGACCTAGAGAAGTTATTTCTAGACAGCCTACTAGTTCCCTTCAGGCCACAGGATCACCATCTATAGCCTTTGCTGAGGTGCATAGCCAAACTGAAGAGCAGGACTTTCAAGAAATTGAAAATTCTACTCCAGAACTATTGCAGGAAGGGAATTCAGTAATCTTTGTGAAGGAGGAGGAGAGACAAGGGAAACCGAGGAACCGCGATCTCCTCTTGAGACAACTCAGCCATTGAACAACCCATACAAGGGAAGTGCTACAAAAACTCAATCTCCTTAGACATTAGGCACTCTCATTATCCCAGATAGAGGAAGTGTTATTAAAATTATTCCTGTTAAAGCCCTTCCCCCTCAACCTAAGAATAGCCTCCTAGATATTCCAGAAGGTTATTGGCATATATTCCACCAAATGGCTCAAAACCAGCCAAACACCCAAACCTCTACATTACAATAGCCCATAGTGGATTCTACAACAAATGCGCCTATGAAACTAATCCTACTTCAACATATCCCTACACTCCACGATCTTACATCAGAAGACCCAGATGCATTTCTATTTGAATTCGATATGCTATGTAGGGGATATGATTACACCACTGACCCCCAAAAACTGAAACTTTTTCCCTCTAAACTAAAAGGGGCTGCTTTAAGATGGTTTATGGGATTAGGTGGTAGGGTTATAAATAACTGGAATCAAATGAAAGAATCTTTTCTAAAAAAATATCAGGACTATTGCAGGTCTAGAGAACTGAAGGACGAAATATTCCAGATGATAGCTAGACCAAACGAAACATTAGAGGAGAATGTGGAATGTTTTTAGTATAATCTTCAAAGATCTCCTTATGCATCATTGCCTTTACCTGATAATGTGTTAAAAATAGCATTAATAAGGGGCATGAAGGAGCAATGGATTGAAACATTAAACATTATGGGAAAAGGAGATATTTATCAAGAAAATTTTGCTGACATCATTGATTTATGTATCAGGAGCTCGAGAGGCAGCACAAGATTAAAGCCAGCAGAACATGATTGGTTTGTAAGAGATAATAAAATTTCGATAGAAGGAGTAACATGTGTAGAAATTGGAAATTTATTGGAAAATTTTAAAACTGATATACTAGGGACACTAACTACACAACTTGATATCATGCAGGCCAAACAGAAGCAAATGGAGGCAGAACATAATTTGGCAATCTTCTGCCCCAATGCAGGAAAAAGCATAGCCATAAGGAGTGTCCACTAGATGCAGTCCAAACATGTGCCATCTGCACAAAAGATCACCTTACAGAAAGTTGTCCCTCACTACCCGGATTAAAAGTAGTATATAAGGAAGCAGAAGAAGAGCCAGAATAGGTGTATTTGCTCAACCAGCGCCGTCAATGGCAGCCGCAACAATCTGGTATGCTTCCAGACCCAACTTCTTCTTTTCAGCCTCTGCAGTATAATGTTCAACAATATAATATGTGGCAAAGTCAATTTCAAACCCTGTTTCCAAACTGGTCACCACAATCATTTCCTTCCTCAACCCCGTGGCTGAATCAGGCAATCCAACCTGGTTGGCTGAATCTTCCTTATACCCCACCATATTGGCAAAGTAACGCATACCCACCAGATGGACTCCCCCTACTTCACAAAGTTCAACCTGGCAAACAAACTGGCAAAGGCCGATGCTTCATCCAGTAGGAACCATTATGTTCCCTCAACCTACACTACCAACCTTGCAACAAAATCTGCAGTCTAATCTGAGACCGCAACTCCCAGCCCAAGCCAACCCCAATCCAGATAACAAATCGGTCTAATCTATCCAAATCATAGAAACGCAAGAAATAGGAGCGGATCTAAGGGAGTGTAATGATGTTTAGTTAAGATCTGGGCGTATCATTGAAACTGAGGGAGATAAGACAGTTCAGGTTGAAAATCAGTTACCCAGAGAACATCTGTCACAAGAAGAGGATGTGAGTAAACAACAAACTCATAATCAAGCAATAACATCCTCTCCCCCATTCATAGAATGATTAATCATACCTCGACCTATACAATATCTTGATTTTGACATTCTAGGAGAATTACAAAATTTGTACATAAAAATTCCATTCCACCAAGCCATTCAAGACATCCCAATATACGCAAAAACTATCAAACAATTGTGTATAAAGAAACCAAGGAGGAATATGACAAATAATCCAAGATTCCAGGTAGTTGGCACTCTATCTGACTTATTATCAGGAAAAGAAACACCCATTAAATATGAAGACCTAGGAAATCCAATAATAATTGTGCAAATTTATTGTCAGACCCTTTCCAATGCCTTAGTTGATCTAGGAGCTGCAATCAATATCTTAACAACCACTACTTCCCAAAAGCTAGGCATTACATCGGTAGAACCCACCTCTAACTTGCTAGAATTGGCTGACCGATCTGTGGTTAGGCCAGAGGGCACACTACATGATGTCATGGTCTCTGTTGACTCCTAGGAATATCCAACCGATTTTCTGATAATAAATCCCAAAACCCGACTTGATGGACATCCATTGATTTTAGGTAGACCTTGGCTTGCCACTGCCGATGCTTATATTGGCTATCGGCAAGGAAATATGACCATAACTAGAGGAGCAGATATCAAGAACTCAGTTCTATATCCTCCAATGCAACCAAGTGTCACAATAATCAAAACTAATAGGCACCCTGTATCATACCTTACTGATAACATTAGATCTCCATTAACTATACAAGATTCACTTGATTTCAAAGACCAAACAGAAGACGATGCCATTAACAATTTTATTAGTCAAACTGAACTCACATCCCGCACACAATGTCACATGATAAAAGCAACATTTGATAGTGAATTAGAAGAAGATCCTCTTAAAGATACACATGATCATACAATACATGTTACCTCTGCTGCAAATAGTAAAATTTTGGAAATTGAACCAGGAAAAACCTTAAACATTAATGACAACCTCACATCCGAACAAAAAATGAAGCTCATCCATTTGTTAAGGAAATATAAAGAAGCATTTGCATGGGACTACCCTGATATGAAAGGAATTGACCACCAGTTATGTACACACCACATTTATATAGAAAAAGATGCGAGATCTGTTCGTCAACCTCAGAAGACACTAAATCCTCATCTAAAAGATGTGGTAAAACCTGAACTTCAAAAACTTTTAGATGTGAATTTCATCTATCCTATCTTTGATAGTAAATGGGTCTCTCCGCTTGCGGTGGTACAAAAAAAGAATGGGAAATGGAGAATCTGTGTGGACTACAGAAAGCTAAATAAAACAACACAAAAAGACCACTTCCCTCTCCCATCCATCAACCAAGTATTAGACACTTTGGCAGAAAATATATTCTTTTCTTTCCTGGATGGCTTTAGTGGATACAATCAGATTCAGATTGCCCCTGAAGACCAAGACAAAACTACTTTTACTTGTCCTTGGGGAACATTTGCCTACCAAGTTCTACCTTTTGGCTTATGCAATGCTCCTGCCACATTCCATACGGCTATCCTCAACATTTTTTTCAGACTTAATAAATGAAGGACTTGAAGTATACATGGATGACTTTACACCATACGGAGATGATTTCAATCCAGCATTGGATACACTAGAAAAAGTTCTACAACTCTGCATTGCTACCAGACTTTGTTTAAGCCATGAAAAATGTTATATGATGATGAATAAAGGACTTATCCTAGGAAACTATATTTCAATAGCTAACATTCAGGTAGACCCAACCAAAAAACAAATAATTTTGCTTATTCCCACTCCTACCACTCAAACCAAGGTATGCAGTTTTCTTGGATTTTCTAGTTATTATAGGAGGTTTATAGAACATTATTCGCATATTGCTGCACCTTTGTATGCACTAACTGGTAACGTTGATTTTCTTTGGACAGAAAAATGTGAACATGCTTTCAAGGATCTGAAGAATATCGTGTCCACAGCACTAGTCCCTCGAGGAACAAATTGGGAGTTTCCATTTCAGATATCATTTGATGCCTCAGATACAGCCATTGGAGCAGTCCTTGTGTAGGAAGAGGATAAAAAACCATATGCAATTTATTACATCAGCAAAAAATTATCCCCTGCTGAATTAAAATACACTATTACTGAAAAAGAATTTCTAGTTGTAATACATGTTATCAATAAGTTCAGACATTACATTACTGGATATCCTGTTATCTTGTACATAGATCATTCTACCATAAAATATTTGGCAAACAAGCCTATCACAAATGGCAGAATAACTAGATGGCTGATTTTATTGCAGGAATTTGATATTACAATCAAGGATTGACCTGGAAAAGAAAATCCTGTAGCCGATTTTCTCTCAAGAATGCCAAAGCCAATTGATGTAGTAGCAGTTGAAGATCAATTTCCGGATGAGCATCTCTTTGTTGTGGCTGTTCAAACACCCTAGTATGCTAGTGTTGCCAATTACCTAGTAGTAGGTAAAATACCAAACCATCTAACCCCTAATGAGCGGAAACAAATTGTTCAACGGAGTGTTCGATTTTCTTGGATTGGGGGCTATTTGTTCCACATAGAGGCAAACATGCATATCAAGAGATGCGTTCGAGAAGATGAAATATTTGAAATTTTAAAAGCCTGCCATGACATACCATGTGGCGAACATTTCGGCGATCACAAAATTGGACATAAAGTGTTGAAAACAGGGTATTATTAGCCCACAATTTTCAAATATGCAAAGAAATTTGTGCAATCCTGTGACAGTTTCCAGAGAGCGGGATGCCCTGGTCAGTTTGATGAAATGCCTCTAAAACCACATCTAGTCATCGAACCATTCGATGATTTCGTTGGACCAATTAACCCATCATCAAACCAGAGAACATATATTTTGGTGGCAAAAAAATATGTCACCAAGTGGGTTGAAGCAGAGGCATTACCAAGAGCTACAGAGGATTTTGTCATACAGTTCCTGTTCCATCTATTTGTGTGTTATGGCCTTCCAAGAGAGATAATTACAGATGGTGGACCATAGTTTGCTGGGAACAAAATAGCTGCAACACTCAACAACTATCATGTCCAGCATAAAATCACTACTCCATACCAACCACAGGCAAATGGCCAGGTAGAAAGCAACAATTAAATAATAGAAGCAATCCTAACAAAAACCATTGCGTCACATAGACATGATTGGGCTGCTAGACTACCTGAAGCACTATGGGCTTATAGAACAACATGGAGAAGTACCACTGGTTACTCACCTTATCAATAATTGTTTGGAAAACAACCCATTTTCCCCATAGAATTTAAAATCCAAACATTACCAACAACACAGGAAGTTGGCTTAGATCTAACCGACACACAGATTAATCGATTACAATAGATCAATGAGATAGACGAAATTAGGCTCTCTGCACTTCAAAACACTGTCGTGATCTAGCAACACCGAGATAAATGGCATGATGCTCTCATTAAAAATAAAGTCTTCCACGAAGGAGATTGGGCACTTTTTTACGACTCCAGGTTTCAGGAATTCCCCGGGAAACTCCAGACTTGTTGGTTGGGACCATACAAAATCCAGAAAGTACATGACAATGGTACCCTTACTCTAATCACTATTGACAGTCCTAGATATGCCTTCAAGGCAAATGGCCACCGAGTTTGTCTTTATCGCAAACCACTCACTCGAGAGTCCTTTTGCCAGCAGCTATGTCGAGACTCTGATATGGAAATTTTGGGGCAGGGAAAGAAGTATTCCTCACCTATAATTCATTAAGAAATTTATTTCTTTTCACAGTTTGTACATAATTTCTTTTCTTTTTTTGAATCATTTTTGTACATATTTTTGAATCAACGTTTTGCCATTGCTATTTTTTGCTGTTCCTTTTCTCAAAAGGACAAAATTTTCTCCCTGCTGTTCCTTTTTCAAAAGAACAACACCATTTGGATCAGCCTTCATTTTGCTGTAATTTTGTTCTTTTTCTTTATTTATGTGTTCTATTGTTCCTTTTCCAAAGGAACAACATTTTTGGTTTCTGTTGTTCCTTTTACAAAGGAACAACACTTTCGGTTTTTTCTGTTCCTTTTTCAAAGGAACGACATTTGTGTGTTCTGTCGTTCATTTTCCAAAGGAACAACATTTTCGATTTCTGCTGTTCCTTTTCCAAAGGAACGACATTCGTGTATTCTACTGTTCCTTTTCCAAAGGAACAACATTTTCGATTTCTGTTGTTCCTTTTCCAAAGGAATGACATTTTTTTGCTTTGCTGTTCCTTTTCCAAAGGAACAACATTTTCGATTTCTGCTATTCCTTTTTCAAAGGAACGACATTTGTGTGTTTTGCTATTCCATTTCCAAAGCAACAACATTTTCGATTTCTGTTGTTCATTTTCCAAAGGAACGACATTGGTGTGTTTTGTTGTTCCTTTTCCAAAGGAACAACGTTTTCGATTTTTGCTATTCATTTTCCAAAGGAACGACATTTGTGTGTTTTGTTGTTCCTTTTTCAAAGGAACGACATTTGCATTTTCTATTGTTCCTTTTCCAAAGGAACAACATTTTTGGTCTTTTGTTGTTCCTTTTTCCAAAAGGAACACCACCTGCATTCTTTTTCTCTCCCTTTTTGAAACAACTCGTTCCCCTTGCTATTTTAAATTAAGGATGCTTACTGTTCCTATTCTTTCAAGTCTTTTAGAATACAGCTATGCACTTATGCACTGGATACAAAATCACAACATACTAAAATCAGTGAATCACAAAATTGCTATTTTTATAAGAAATTGCTCTGAATTGGTAAGAGGACAGAAGGAAGGACACACTTATTCATTATCTTTCGCTGTCATTGTTCTACTAATTCTGCTCTGATTGGTTATCTTTATCATGTTGGTCCCTTTTAATCCTCTTTGATTATTATTCAAGAATAAGAGCAAAGGGTTTATATCTTCCTATTGAGATGTTAAGACTTCTTCCACCATTCCTACTCTTAAGGAGTTTTGAACCACCCTTTGTGTATAAATAGGGAAAGTACTTCACGGAAAATAAGTAAAAAAGAGAGAAAACAATGATGTCTTAATGACTTATAAGTTGTCAAATGCAGGATAGGGGGTCATATCAAGAGCCAGCCTACCATGATCATGAGGACGAAAGTGAAGTGGCATTCCCACTATGGCCACCACACCAGGGATATGGTCCAAAAGGTATATTAAATAAAGAACCCTTGGAACATGAGGTCTCATCACGAGCCGACCTGCCCACCTTTCGCTCCTTCTTCGTGAATGGAATTATGGCTAACTGGTCACGAAGCCAGCATAATGGCCTACATTTTGACATCACACAACATTTCCTAAGCATACACAAAGGATCATGGTTTCATGGATGAAATAAACAACTATGCCAAGGTTATGGATACCTGTCGGCAGCACAGCACTGTTAATGGTATTGAAGTCACATTATTTATACCAATAGGTAGTTATTATCACCCTTCTGTTTCTTATGCCTTAGTACTCAATCATATATTATTTCCCAAACCATACAACGCATGTACATCTATTATCACCAATCATGACAGAACAATTTACAATGACTGCGTGAGACTCTGTATCCACGGCAGATGTCCTATCCCCCCAGCCTTGCATCATATCACCGTAGTCTCTTACCTATTAAGCGTCTCCCAACTCTACACCTCGATTTCAGTAATTTTCTACTTTTATAAACATGGCATATTGCCATACGATGTTCCTTAAGGACTCTGTCTCAGAATGGCACATCGCTCCTTTATTTGACAGTCGGGACGGCCTATCACATTGTGGGGGGGAGGTTAACCTCATCATTCCCTGGATTAAGTGTTAGATCACTATTCGGGAAGCTGTGTACTTGGGAATAGCACGGCTCGATGGTATACTATTTTTATTTTTCTGTATGACTTGTTGTTCATAAGCCATTTCCATTGTATACTCTGCAGCATTAGATTTTGAGCGAGTCTTGCGTCTGTTAACCTCTTTGTGTTTCAACAGCATGAGCAATTGCCATTCCATTGAGATTTTATAGTGAAACCATAAACATGGGAGGAAGATCGATTCAGAGAGAACCGTAGGTGTTAACAGTCTCTGCTGCTACCTGGGAAATCCTAGCAAGAGCAGGGTGGCTAACTTATCTCAATCGCTTACAAGAATCCAACGAGACTGTAGCAATTGAATTCTTGTAGAACTTGCAAGAGGATCACTCCACAGTGAGGGGGAGACGCATAGCAGTCACCGATGACATAATCGCAGAAGTCTCAGGACTACCAGCAGCTGGACTTGTATGGACGTTAAAGAAGGAGAGATTGCAGAAGATCATAGAAATCTTCTAGGAGGAAGGCTAGAGCCTGACAATTAGAGGAAAGGGGGCTCTACCAACAGCATTAGGATAGTCATGGGTGGAATTGGCAAAGACCATTCAAAGCTACAACTCCTGTGAAGGAAGAAAAGACGTGGTAAGACCACGATATCTTAAACTCTTAGCTGTATTAAAGTAAAAATGCTCTGTAAATTTACCTGTATTTTTGAATTCATTACTTCATGATGTTGCACGGAGCATAAAAAAAGCACATCATGTAGAGTCAGTTGTTAGTCATCATGGGTTGATTCAGTTAATAGTCAACCATAGCCTTACCCAGTAGCAGAGTAGCTGGGAAGAGAAAATTGCCATGATAAATGGAGGATTGACCACACCATCCCCAAAACGTAAACATGCCACCAGTACACCTGAGCGTCCATAAAAATGAAGGAAATCGGTCCAGCTAGCACAGCTACGAGGGAGGCTGGAGAAGCCCCAAGGAAACATCAACCAACCGATAGAGATAGAAGATGAGAAACCCCACGATTAGAAGGGGAAGACAATGAGAAAGTAATGCAGGAAAAAGAGGAAGGAGAAATGGAAGAAGAAACTGAGCAATCTGAGCAGGAGGAGGAAACGGAATAGTAGGAAGGTAGCACATTGCAGGACCCATTGGGAGAAGATGAATTGGCCAAAGTTTTGGCCAATATGGGAGAATATGGCCAACCTTCCAGTCCATTAGATCTCCATGCCGAAGAGAAATCTCAGGAGGGAAATTCACTTGAAGAATCACATGCAGAGGAGGTAGAAGAAGAGAATTTGCTTATTCATGATGAAAATATGACAAGAGATGCAGAACAAGAACAATCTGTTCCTAGCTAGACGACACCAGAAGAAACTTCGGAGAAAAGGGGGGTAGAAAATGAAGTCACCCAAAAAATAGCAGAATTAGTTAGGGTTCTTGCCCTAGAGCAACCAAAGCAGAGCAACGAAGAAGCACCCCAGAGAGAAAATCAGGGAATTATTCACAGTCCAGGCCGCAGTAAAGAGCCTGTTGTTCCTTCCAAGGAAATTTAGGAAATTAAGGAATTGCGAAAGGAACAGAAGAGACTACTGAATGTAGTAGTTCAGCTCCAACAGTAGATTATGATTTTAAAAGCAAGGAAAAGGGTAAAAAGGACTTTGGGAAGGAAAAATGAAACCACTCCAACAAAACCCCTCAAGACAAAGGGTCGGAGGATTGGAGTCCATCCTGCTGTTCAAAACCCTGTCGAAAAGCAGGCTATTGTTTTAAATGGTGTTGAGAAGCAGACTGTTGTTCCAATTAAAAATGAACAACAATGGACTGATATCCACGTTGAGATAGAAATGGATGATATGTTGACCAGCAATAAGGAAATTCAGATGGAGACACCACCTTCGGGAGTGATAAGGATCATGAACTCAAAACAACGCAATAGGAAAATTCAGGTAAAACTATCGGCCTCCACTGCCACATGGAAAAGAGATCCAGAAACGGTAACCCTACGAAAGCATTTGAAGCAAGCTCAACAAGCAATAGAAAAGCTTATAGAGCAAACGGTCCCTCGAGAAAAGTATGGAGAGCTACAGCAGCAGCTTATGAACGTCAATCTATCTGAAAGCCAGGCCTTTGAATGGTGGCGAAGGGAAGAAGAAAAAGTCGCGAAGATAACTCGTAGGTTAGATATAGTTATCAAGAAAATGGATACCTTATGTTCTTTATACAAAGACGTCCTAGCATGTAGAGCCCCTGCTAAGAATTATGCCTTGTTTTTAATGGAACGATATTTGCAATTGAAAATAAAGGATGTTAAAGAAGGTGCTCCCATACAAATTAGCACCATCGATGATTTTATAAATTTTTGTAAGCACTACGGGGTAAAGTTCGGAGACTACTGTGTGAGTTTTATTTACATGACCTTGTATAGGCCAAGAGACCGAGCTGAACCCTGGCCCTTTTGTTGGGGATATTGAATTACAGGCATTTATTTCATTTAGGGTTAATCAAATTAAATGGCTTAAAACCTATAATGCTTTCTAAAGACAAGAAAACGGATTAGATTTGTGGATAAGAGCTGAGCCTAGGAATCCAGTACAGTTGTGGAGAAAACATAGAAATCTCATGAAGACTCCAGGTGTAATTGAAGCATTAGGACCCATTCATGAGGCAATCATTCAACAGGGAATATAATACTTTTTCTCTATCAAAGACCTTGCCATTGATGTGGCTAAATTTCGGTAGCAGATCGCTAATCTGAATATCCAGTTCAGGTAACCATTTAAGTATGAAAATTTTAAATTAACCGCCAACCGCTTGCACCTCTATGGCTAAGTATTTTTGAGGGCAGACCATCCTGGTTAGGATATACGTTCCAGAGTCCAATTATTTGGAACCCTGCACCCGGATACCAAGCCCTGTATGAGATGCTTGAGGGTCAGACATGCCATTTCTTTGAACACCTAGTTATGTATCATGGCTGTAGGCCTTCACATGAGACTCCCTCTCCAACCTACTCACTCACTGCCTTACATGTCAACTACAATGTTTTCATGAGGGCATGAAAAAGGGTAAGCAGGGGGGTGTGTGGAGTACTAAAGAAGGTATGTTTTTGGTAATTATTTCAGCATCTTTTCATTAGAACTTACAAATCTTTTGCATCATGAACTAAGAAAATGATAAGGAATTGTAATAAAACATGTGAGATTAATATGCAAGACGAAAACACTGACAATCGTTATTTCCTTATGCAGAAAGAAGGGAAAACGAGAAACTGTCATTCCAAAGGAAAGGACAAGGACGGGTTAACCGCTATCTGTTTGACGGGAAACCTTATGAAAACAAGGCAAAGAAAATCAAAGTGAATCAGCCTTGGAAAGGAAGTGGACATATCGGCTTGGTGCAAGAAAGAAAAGAGATGACTGAGTGGTAGATACCTATACCAATAGGTTTCATCTTTCATGATTGGCAAGGGAAGTGCCAATATGATCTACTTTGGTGACACAAAGATCTCATATTCTTGTGGAAGAAGCATACTTGTTTTGATTGATGCTGCCCTACTTCTGGATGGGTGATCCAAAAGCCTAAGCTGGGTCATGCCATGTTTCAATTTTTGTTATAGATTAGAGAAAGAAACTTGTCCAAACAGCTCAATCTTGGAAGATAAAGTAGATAGGTAGTGAGAGAAGGTTCCCAATTGTTTAATATGGGACCTTGGAAGCAATAAGGGTAGCTTTAGATAGAAAATCAAAAGAAAGCCAAAGGAAACGAAAAGGCACAAAAGGGTTTGCAAATCTAAGTGCACCCTCCTGGGAGTAACAAAAAATGCTAGGAAGTAGAGTGGGTAGGTAGATGGGGTTGCAGAAAGTTTGGTTCATGGCATTGCACTGGCCTAAGGCAAAGGTAAAAACATGGTGCCAGTACAAATGGCCTATTAGCAGCAGTCTTGCAGAAGCCTAATGGAGCATGTCTAACTTCCAAATCACCCCCTATTACATTCATAACTTACATCCCTATGTCACCCATGTACACAAAGAAAATCAAAGTATTTTGTTGGTTCTAGTTTCTTTAATAGCCACATTTCTTGTGCAAAAATTCTTTTCATTTTGATCTACTTCCCCAAAACTAAGTTAATTTCATATAAAGAACTTAGTATTCTACCTCCCTCATCCACCCCCTTTTCATCAATATTAACTACTAAACTATCATTATGTAACTCCCTATACCCCCTATTCCCCCTATTACTATGTAAAACTTGGCAAAAACCCAAAAAAATCTATGTATCCCCTTCCCCGAGCATTATAGCTCTATGTATGACTTTGAAGGTCTTCGAGCAATAAAACATTTAAGCACAACCCAAAGAGCGCCAAAGAATTAATCCTGGGATTAATCCAAGATTTGCTCGGATTAATAACCTTAAACCCACTTTGTAAATAGACCTTTGCAAAAACCCGAAAAACCCATTTTGTCCAAAGTTCCGCCAGGCGCGAATTTCAGAGAAAATAATATTTTATCCTTCCCCACAGTCCGTATTACCCGCGCATCTTATCAACCTGTCAACCGTCGGATCTAGGCCTTCCCATCTGACGGCCCACATGATATCGGACGGGAATCCGTGACCGAAAGATACCTTCCGAGAAATTGTCAGAGGGTGACATTAGGCCTCTGCCACGCGTCACCCTTATATTCTCTCGGAGCGCCTTCTGACAATACCGCGACCGTATAGAAGGCGGTTCAAGAAAACCCGCTTACCACTCTGCAAGACCGCTTGCCCACGCCAGCGCCACGCCCGCCCACGTCACTTCCACTTGGCGCCCTGTCAGCACCCCCGACCGCCAGAGCTCCTACGTGTCCGCCACCTGTGCATTCCCCGTGGACCACTCATAGACTGCCACATCACCTGGTGACGTCATGCTGACGTCACCCGACCCTGACCCCATCTGATGACGTCATGCTGACGTCATCCAAAAAGTGCGGAAATAACCCAAAAGTCCATATTTTAGCCGATTTTCGTGTTTTTTCTCATTTTCGCTAAAAGAACTATTGCTCTCCTCTGCATGAAAATTACGTCCATCTGCCGCCAACCTGCAGAAATCGACCTGAAGAACGCTGCCGCCTACAACTCGCCTGTATTTGTCACCATTGCCGGCAATTCACCAGGTATTTACCCAGAGCATCCCTTCAGAGCTAAGTTATGTCCATATTTCTCCGGAACTAAATTTACAAGAGTAAGGCAACCTGCTTTTACCAGCAAATCCCTGGAAAAACAAGCATTCCTCACAGGTGCAGGGTCGAATTTCACCTGCTGAACCCATATACAGTCAGCCTTCCCCAAATTCCCACTTTGTCCTCGCATTCGTGGACTGTAAACCTAAAAGGCATAATTCACAAGGAAAACAGAGTTGCCAGCTCCTGCAATCCCTCAATTAACTCTTGTTGAGCATTCTGCACCATTGTCACCACAGTTGCCTCATTTTTCCTTACAATTGGCTTTACTTCTGCAAAATTAGCCCTTTGTGGTCTCCTGCCCGCTAAAACTAGTTCAACACAGCCATGGAGACACCAATAGTCCTGAATGTTCAACCTCTGAATGCCCCACACAGAGAGCTAGAGTGGAAAGCCCTAGGTGATAAAGATTACCCGATGTTAGACTCCATGGCCATGACAGCCAAATTCAATATTCACCTGTTGAATGAATTAAAGGCCCAATATCTCAGTGGGGCTGACACCTTAGGAATTTGGGATTCCCACATACCCATTTACAACCTTCCTCAAGTCAATGTCCTCCCAGACTTGATAAAACAATGCATGTCGAGCTATAACCCCTATCAGAGAGCCGTCCTCAGCCCCTCAGGCTCAGTATTGTTCCATATCACCCCCGAGTCCACCAATGAAATGCTCCATTTTCAAACCACAAAACCCCCAACTCCTCTCTCCATCCGTGATTTGATAATGAAAGGGGGCAAGTTGTCCAGTGATCAGATTGCCAGGATTAATCAATTGTTTATTCAGCCTCAATATCAATCTATGACCACTGCCCTTCCCATAACATATCCATATCTTAATGAGCTGGGCAAAATGATGGTAGATTTGATCAGTTACATCCCGGGTTATGGGTCATATGAGGATGTGGATGAAACCATTATGGCCATGCTATCCATTTTCTCCCCAGGAATGCCTCCTGTTGTACATTATGATTTTTCCACTTTTATTGCCAATAAGATTCATGAGAAATTAATGAATCTGGAGAGGGAAAAGGTGTTTAAATACACCAGGTACATATATCATTTATTCTTGTTCTATCAGCCTGATGCCTTCCCTGTCCCTCTAAAAAAGCTAGA